>APFE030533991.1:0-17556 GCA_000404065.3 Pinus taeda | reverse complement strand
GCCCACAAAATGCATCAAGATACAGGGTTTGGCTAAGCTCATGGCTTAATCTAATTTGCATGCATTAGATATCAATTTGATTGTTGCCATTCCAAAAGAAGAAGAATACTCACAGTTAAAGGTGTCTGACATGTTCACTTCATCTCCATGGTATGCAGCATTTAAATCCTCCACCAGAAGTACCCAAAGGTAAAATTAGATCCTTAAAGTTGAAAGCTTCCAAATATTGTATTCTTGATGGTGTTTTCTTTTGGAAGGATGTGGGTGGTGTGTTGCTAAACTGTTTGGTTGAAAATGAAGCAAAGGATGTAATGAGATATTTCCATAAAGGAGATTGTAGTGGACACCTTTTCTGGAAAACCACAACAAACAAAATTTTGAGAGTTGGTTTTTACTAGCCAACTCTTTTTTCGGATGTATATAAAATAGTGATGAGTTGTCATGAATGTCAGATTTTTCAGGGAAAAATAAAACTTTTTCCATTAACCTTGCAGCCCATTTTAGTCACAGATCCATTCCAGCAATGGGATCTTGATTTTATTGGCAAAATCCATCCTTCATTGTCAGCACAACACAAATGGATCCTAACAGCCACGGATTATTTTACAAAATGGATTGAGGCAATCCCTACCATGCAAGCTACTGATTTTGTTATCATTCAGTTTATTGGATCTAATATCTTGTCTAGATTTGGCTGCCCATAGAAGATAATCATCGATAATGTTGTTGCTTTCAAGTCAAAGAATATGGTAGAGTTTTGTTTAAAGAATCATATTGTATTGGGGAATTCTATTGCTTATCACCCACAAGGGAATGGTCTAGCTGAATCTTCCAACAAATCTTTGATCAACATCATCAAGAAAGTTTTAGAAGTCAATAAGAAGAACTGCCACAAAAATCTCATTAATGTTTTATGGGCAGATAGAGTCAGTACTAAGAAATTCATAGTTATGTATCCTTTTCAGTTGGTGTATGGGGTTGATACAGTTTTTCCTTCATCTCTTGTTGTCCCGGTCATGAAAATTCTGCAGGAAATGGACTGCGAAACAAATGATATGCAGCGAAAGATAAATCAGATGATCCATTTACAACAAACTAGGGAGGAAGTTTTTCAAAATACTTCTAAACTTCAGGAAAGAATCAAAAAGATCTATGATCACAAGAAAAAAGAGGACAATTTCAATCTAGGAGATCTGGTTCTTCGTTCGGATGCAAGAAATGAATAAAAGGCAAACATGGCAAGTTTGAAAATTTATGGAAAGGGCCATACAAAATTTCAGATTTTAGAGGAAAGAATGATTTTCTATTGGAGGAATTTAATGGAGAAGATTATTCAAGAGGAGCGATCAATGGTAGGCTTCTCAAGCACTACATACTTGAAACTTTTCTGCGAAATTTTCATTACCATTGTATATACCAGTTTATTTCTCATGTCCAAGTGTGAAGTGGCTATCATAGGAATTTGAATTCTGAGGAGAAGGCCATAAGGCTTCTTTGATCAGTTGTTGCTTTTATTTTTCTTTTAGAGTCATGCATGTCAAATAGTCAATTAGTTTTCAGTTTCAGTTTAGTTTTCTACATTTTGACTCCATTTCCCATTGAATAAGGGTACCTGGTCTAAGGAGTTGCCATCTCCAAGGGGTCTCAAGATCAAATTTTATCATGTCACTAGGTTTTCATAATAAAATTTGGTCATTGCTTAGTTTGTCTAGGTTTATCTCTATTTTCTCAAAAATATCACATGATGGTCGCTTACATCACTCATATGAGTGTATCATCATAAAGATAATGCCATCATCATGTCATTCATCACCATCAGGACTTCACTCAGTCTAATCTTCATTAGGTCGCTAGATTTTCAAGGTCCATTTTCATTTCATGCATAAAATCTGGCATTGGATGAGTTGTGATAAGAAACTATTTTCAATAAATTTTTATGTGATTTCATAAATGCTTCATGGCTACATTCTCAAGGTTCCAAAAGAAAGAAGTTTCACTGTTCAAAAAGATAAAAGAAGTTCAGATTTCAAATCTCCAAGGTGGTTAAGTACAAAAATAGTGAAAGTCATGTTTTTAAAAAGGTATGTGGGGCCCATTTTAACTCAAAAGAGGATCATACTATGCCTATAAAAGCCAAAAAATCCCAAACATATTTCATTTGCATCCTTACCTCCTTTGTTTATCGATCTCTCTCCTCCGTTAGTGAAAAAACACGCGTTTTCTAGCTAAATTTGGAAAAAATCCTTTGGCATTGCGCATTTGTGAACTATGTTGTGTTTCTAGGAGTGCCAGTGTGCATCGGTGAATTGTGCTGCACTTTGGCATTGCACAGCTGTCAATTTCACTGTGCACAGGACAGAGTGGCCTGAAACTTGCTAAAAATCACCCAAACTCCAAATATAAGCTTGCATTTCGATTATTTTGTACTTCTATGATATTCAACAAGAAAGTACCATCATCTTACTCCCTCTTTTCTTTTGGAAAAGCAAATGCAAATGGTGAGTTTAAAGCATCTAGGGTTTATATGAATTTCATGCTTCAAAGAAAATGCAAATGGTGAGTTTTGTCAGCTAGAACATTTCAAACTTTAAAAATTGCAATCTCACCCCTGTGTTTGTATATAAATCACCATATCATCCACCAAGCAACTCATTTACTTTCAATTTACCTCACTTTTCCACAAACCCTAGCTCCTACCTATTGATTTGAGCAATTTTCCTAGTAGGACTGTTTTTAAATTCTCTTACTCATTTCCCTCACTCATTTCACTCCATTAAACTTTAAAAAGACTTCTAAAACCATTGCCCATCTCCCAAAATTTTCCTATCAACATTTACCTTCCCTAACTCGCTCATTCCACCATTTCACTCATTCCTCACTGTTTTTTCCACTTTCCTGTCATCTAGGGTTTTCAAAATGGAGGGAGATTGTTCACAATCAGAAAAGAGAAAACATCATAAAGGAGGGAGGATCTTGAGGTACGAGCCCACAAACTGCAATGAAATTAAATCTTCACCATTCATCAGATAGTGCTTTGAAAATGTTAGTTGCCTAAGGTTTTGTCAAAGAGTGGTTGAAGTTGGTTTTCATGAGCAGCACACTGATTGGATTTCCACCAACCTGAAGGAAGAAAAAACCAATATAGTACGGATTGAATTTACATTCTCAGTAGTTTCTATCTCTCTTGCCACAAGGATACCTAATATGGAGAGTATTGGTTCAAAGGCATGAGCCTAGACCTTGAGAAGAACAAAGCTTTCTTAAAATCGCCCTATAGAGAGTCTCATTCACACATCATTCCATTCAGATACCTATTGGAAAATTATGTGCCACTGATGAAGGTTATAATGAATTTTTTCACCTGTGAGGGGAGATTTTCCAGACTGTATCGATACCACGTCAGGCTATTAATACATTTCATATCTGTGAAACCTAACAACTTGTGTAACTAGAGAAGTCTTATCAAAAAGTCTGAAAAGGTACAAATAAAAAGAAAAGAACACTACCCTAGCCTTTTCCATCACAATTTGATAAAAGTTGTAGTCCTCCATCAGTTGGCAAAAAAGAACATTACATGGGATACCTTCATAGAAACAGCTTTGTAGTGGCATGAAACTACTTCATCAAGTCATCATCAAGACACATCAACGCAACATATGGAGGTAGGCTCATTAAGAAAATCCGAGGAAGTTCCCAAGGCATCTAGACCTGAGGTGACTAAACTATATCAAAGAGTAAAAAGGCTTGCGTTTACTTCTCAACTTGAGAAAAGGGCCAAGCCTTCTACATCAACACAACAGGGATCACATGTACAGGATGAGGAGCTAATTGAGCATGATTTTGAACTAGTTGACTTGGAGGCAACAGATGAACCTTCAAACTTTCAACAAGTTATCAAGGAGAAGGATTCCCAAACCAGAGTGCTCATGGGAAATTTGGCTAGGGACATATTCATCGTTTCCTTCCTTGAGCAAGAAAGCAGTCAGCTCAAGGCCAAACAGCTAATCATGGAGAAAGAGAAAGATAAGATGTTGCAGCAAGAAGACAAAGGTAAATCAGTAATTGAACATGATGAACAGGAAAATCAAGTTGGAAAGAAGAAAACAAGGAACAAGGGTCTCAAAAGGGCATTGAAGAAAGAAAAAGAACAAAACCTACTGGATGAAGACTTGGACATTGAAGACGGAATTTCCTTGGAAATCAGTGAAGACAGAGAGTATTGGCTAGGTAAGGTCAATGGACACCTAGAGAAGCTTAATGACAAGGCCAATAGGGACAACGAGCTATTGAGGCACTTGGCCCACCACTATTAGACCATAAACATGATTTGCAACATCAAGCTCAAGCAAATGAAAAATAAGTTAAAGGAAACCCTAAAAAACACAAATGAGAGGGATAACTTGGATATACTTGCTGAAGCATCCATAAAAGCATAACACACATAATTTTTCACTTCATGACCAATTTTGGGAGTTTTCTGAGCATTTTTGGCTTTTTGTGAATTTTCGTGCAAAACTCATAAATTAGACTAATCACATAAACGTTGCGCCTTTGCACTACACTTTTTCCTCAGGGCTCCAAATCACAAGTGGCTTAAATTTTTAGAAAAAAATTGGCCTCCTCTCAAAACCCATTTCATCATATTTCTCAGACAAGGCTCATATTTTGAGAAAAATGAGAAAAAGAAGTCAAAAATCAACATTTTGCCCCTCTTTTTGATAGGGTTTGTGCTTCTGGATACACCTTGGGAGAATGAGTATTTTTAGGCCTTCCTATGGTTCATTTTCAACAATTCAAGATGTTAGGGAAACTAGACAGGAAAGGATAGTTTAAAATTCTCTCAGATCTTAAATTTGACTTCAGAAATGCACCTAAACCTGGCCTCTAATTTGGCGCTACACTTCTGTAATTTTCTGAGTTTTTATTTAAAAATTCCAACTGTGTAATTTCTCAGGTTTTTAGTTTGACTTGGTCAAAGTTAAAATCATGATGTAACTTTAGTAGTTCAAAGTATAGATGATGTAATCATGAATAAATAAGAATGATAGGTTGTTTTTATGGTTAATTAGGCCTCATAAAGGAAGCAAAACTCAAATCAAAGTCTAAGAGAAGAGTTTGTTTTTTACCTTCTCACTCTCAGTTGTTGGTTGAGAGATTCTTGGAAACAGTTACACCACCTAGGGATTTGACCCCTAAAGGTGGGGAAGTTGTTTGATTGAGTATATATGTATAATTTCTCATTTAGAGAGAAGGGTTGGACTTCATAGGAGAGGACTTGTATCTTATGCTTTCACACAGTTAATCAAAGGAGCAGTTATAGCTATTTTTCAAGAATACATGTGCAGTGAGTTTGTGATGTTATTTTCTTTCTATATCAATTTCTTATGAATGAATCCATATATATATTAACATGTTTTTATTTCCTCAGTGATTTTCTTTACAGCTATATAGGCATAATTCTTTATATTCAAAGCTTTATTTATGTGGAAAATCATGTTTGTGTATTTCTTCTTCTAGATTAATGAATTCATGGTCACATGCTAATTGTGACCTTCTAAGTTTTTTAGACCCTGCACTACATTGACCAAACGCTTAAATCCATCACAAGACACTGCTATGTTGCTCCTTTTTATGCCTTCTACTACAAACCTCTCAGAGCTTGACCTAATTTCTTTTTCTCATCCCTGGTCCAGCAACCCAAAAACCCTAAATTTTTAAAAACTCATCTAAAACTATTTCATCTAGCCTAAAATCCAATTTGTTTCCAGTCATTGACTGTGAAAACCTTAGAGAGATCCCTCTATGGTTTAGCAGGGCTAGTTGTTGAACTGCAAGTGGTTTGAAGTTACCTCTTTTGATCTCCTCCTCAGCCTAGGACATTGTAGAGGATAACACGACTAAGGGAACAACGGATATGACCAAGGGAATGAAAATTGTGATTAAGGGAACAACAATTGTGACAAGGGAACAGCGGCTATGACCAACATAATAATAACTGCGACCAAGGGAAAAACAATTGTGACTAAGAAAATAATAGGTGTGACTAAGGGAACAACAACTGTGACAAGGAACAACAACTACGACCAAGGAAACAGCAATCGCGACCTAAGGGAACAACAATTGTGACCTAAGGGAGCAGTAATTGAGACCTAAGGGAACAATAATTGTGACCTAAGGGAGCGGCAATTGAGACCTAAGGGAACAGAAACTGCAACCTAAGGGAACAACAACTGTGACTTAAGGGAACAACAACTATGACCTAAGGGAACAACATTCCCCCATATTTTATTATTGTATTATGAAATTTATTTATTTATCTATTTATGATTAATAATTTATTTATTTTTAAAAGATTTCCTCAATAAATATATACATTATATATAAAATGGAAAGAATTTTAAAAAGAATGATTTAGCGGGGTGTAGCTACAGGGTTACCTCCTCGATGAGCTAAAACCTGCAATTTCAAATCATTGTTTACCTCATCAAAAAAAGACTCCAGGATAAGCAGCTAGTGATATTGGCATAATCGATGTCCATTAGCAAGGAGATATGTACCAGACCCATCAATGGTGGTAATGCTTACTATACCATTTTCGTGAACTTCGGTTACCTCATATGGTCCCATCCATCTAGTTTGAAGCTTCCCCAGGAAATATTGGAATTTGGAATCATACAATAGTGCCCAAATTCATTTTTGGAAATCTTTCTTCTTGATGAGGCGATCATGCCATTTGGCCTTTTGTTGTTGAACAACAGTTGTGTGTTGTAAGGCCGCTAGACGTATTTCATCAAATTCATTGATGTTGTAGGTAGTGTTTTTGTGCTTCTTCCAAATCTAGTCTGAATTCTCTTGTAGTTTTGAGAGTCTTAATTTCGAATTCTATCGGAAAAATGGGTTCCTTCCCAAAAACGAGATGGTATGGTGAATAACTAGTAGTGTTGCGCCAAGTTGTTCAGTAGGCCCATAGGACCTTAGGAAGCTTAGAGGTCTAGTTTTGGCGGTTAGTGGATATAGTTTTGGTTAGAATCACCTCTAGAAATTTATTGTTACTTTCCACCTGTCCATTTGCATGAGGGTGGTAAGGGGAAGTAACCCTGTGTTTGATGTGATACTTTTGCATTGTAGCATAAATATTATGGGAAATGAATTGTGAACATCCATCTGTGATTATCTCTCTGACCAATCCATATCACACGAATAGTTCAAACAAGAAGTTAAAAACTACCTATTATGTGGCTTTTGGGAGAGCTAGTGTTTCCACCCATTTAGTCACATAATCTGTGAAGACCAAAATATATGTCTTTTGGTTCGAAGGTGGATTAAAGGGGCCCAAAAAATCTAATGCCCATCTTTCAAAGGGTTCAAGTACAACTTGAGTCTGTAGGGTAATTTCATTAGCTTGAATTGGATGACCCATCCTCTGATAGCTATCATAGCCCTAGACATATTTTCTTATGTCCTTAAATATCATGGGCCAATAGTAGCCCATGCAATACTTTATGCCTAGTATTCCAATCAATGAAATTTCCACCACATGGTTCATCATGGAAACCCTTAAGGATATCATAAATCTTGTCTTCCCTGATGCATCTGCGGATTTGAAGATTTGATCCTGTGTGGAAGAGATATCCGTCAATCTAGGAAAATCGTGCACTACATTAAAAAATAAGCCTGCTTTGTCGTGATGGTAAATGTGTTGGTAATTTTCCCACTGCCAGGTAGTTTACCACATCTGCATACCATGGTCTTTTGACCATCACAGCAAACAATTTTTCATCTCGAAACTAATCTTTCGCGGGTGAAGAATCGGCTACTACAGGGTTCTTGGTAAAAAGTCTGCAACCAGGTTCACCTTCCCTGGCCGATATTTTATGGTAATGTCAAATTCTTGTAATAACAACAGCCAGTGTGTTATTTGACCATTAGTAAGAGGTTTATTGGTTATATATCTAATGGTCGAATGATCAGTGTATAAAAAGGGATATCCTGTTATATAGCAATGAAATTTATTGATAGAGTAAACAACAGCTAAAAAATATTTTTCTGTCACTGTGTAGTTCAGCGCTGTTGGTGTAAGTTTCTTGCTAATATAATAGATAGCATATGGCTTTTTATTTTCTTCTTGCCCAAGTATGGCTCCTATTGTCATATTATATGCATACGCTGAAATATGGAATGGAAAGCTCCAATTTGGCCCTCATAACATAAGGGTTGTTAAGACCAACTTCTTAAGATCTGAAAAAGTAGCATCGCATTTGTCAGTCCATTCAAATTCCACATTTCCCATTAACACATATAAAGGTGTTGCTATATTTGAAAAATATGCTATAAAGTGACGATAATAACCAGCATAACCAAGGAAACTGTGTACCTTTGTCTGTGTTCGTGAAGTAGGTAGCATAAGAATTACCTCATTTTTTGCTAGATTGACTTGAATATCTGCAGTGGAGATATAATGCCCTAGGACTACGCCTTTTTTCATCATCATTTGGTATTTTTCATTACTTAGGCATAGTCTGGTGGTAATACATCATTCAAGACTTTTCTCCAAGTTCTGTAAGAATTGCTCAAATTCATTACCGTAGGAGGTAAAATAATCCATGTAGAGTTCAAGTCCTTCACTAATTAAAACAGAAAAAATGTGTAGGATTTCTCTCTGAAAGGTGGTTGGTGCATTACACAACCCAAACGGTAAAACTTTGTATGAAAAGGTTTCCCATGGAAATGTAAATTTGGTTTTATCCTCGTCTTCAGGAGCAATTTGGATTTTATTGTATACACTGAAACTATCAGGGAAGAAAAAAAAGTATTCCCAGCATGAGTATCAAGGACCTGATCTACAAAAGGAAGAGGGAAATGATATTTTTGTGTAGCCTTATTCAATTCCCTGTAATCCACACAAATTCTCCATTTAGCATTTTTCTTGGGGGCCACAATCAGAGGTGAAACCCATTAGCTATCAGAAATAGGATATATGAAATTAACATCAAGAAGCTTTTGCAATTCCTATTTTACTATGTCTCTAAGGTGTGGATTTAATATTCTTTGTGGTTGGTGAATGGCATGGGCATATTTATCAATGTAAATATGATGTTTACATAATTGAGGTTCGATGCCTTTCATGTCGGAATACTCCCAAGCGAAGGCATGTTTATATTTATGGAGGACCTGAATCAATTTTTCAAGTTGACATCCATTCAGATTAGCGTTGATGTTAAAAATTTTCCCTAGTTCAATTTCAATGGGAGTATTGTTGTTAACCGTAGTTGTAAGTATGATAATTATTTTAAACATTTAATGCGTCTCCCTGGGCCTCATTATTGAACATTTATTTTAGCACTTGGCACGTCAGATTCCAAATAGTAGATGGTCGGTTAATAAAACCACTAATCACATCATCCTCAATATGCCTTTTAAAGGTAACAGCTTCATCTAAAGTAAGAGGAGGATGCATATTTTCTTCCTTATATTTGGGAGGAGACGATTGGTAATTATTAATTTATAGGCTAGGTCTGGCGAGTGGATATAGGATAAGGTTTTTAACAGCAATCCCTTTTACAATTGTCATATTTCCTGCTCGACACCTGATATACGCATCAACAGTTATGAGCCATGGCCTTCCAAGTATCAAAGGGTGTCCATCCAACCGATTTATGGGGTTAATAATCAGGAAGTCTACTGGTTATTCGCAGGAATCCACAAAGACGATAATGTCTTCGAGAGTGACTTCTAGTCTGATTATCGATCTCTCGGCCAATTCCAACATAATGTTGGTTGGTTTAAATGTTGTAATCCCAAGGATCCCACAATTTTCTATAGTCAAGATATTTATTGCAGCTCCTAAGTCCATAAGGGTGTTTGGAAAGTTATGCCCCTGGATTTGAATGGTAACTACTAGGTTTCTAGGGTTGTCATATTTAACAGGTAATTGGTTTCCTAGGATAAGGTCAGAAAGTGTTCCTAACACATGGACTGTAGGAGGGTCTTTTGGTTTTCTCCCAAACTTCTTAATGCACATTTCCTTAATATTTTTGGCATAAATTAGAACATCTCGAAAATCTTGGAGAAGAGGAATTTTAATACATAAATTTCTCAGTTCCTCTACGAGATCAAAATCAGAATGAAACAGTGGTTTAATTACAATAAGTCTCTCGTGGTATGGTGGAGCAACATCCGTAGTTGTAGCAGAATCTTGTTGTTTCGCTAGTTTATTAGGAATTTCTATTTTAGTGATAACTACGGGTGATGAAGAGTGTTCTGTTAAAGGATTATCATAAGTGAGGTTTCCATTGTCTACCTGCCCTTGTTTCCCTACATCATCTTCTGGGAATATCGTACATCTAGATCTTAACCGCAGCTCATTACATTTGAAGGAAGTGGATTCATACTATGGATTTTCGACAAGTTCCACACACTAGACAGTTTTATTATTAGGATTATGATTTGGTTTGGAAGGTAGTTGAGGGCGTAATGGAGGTGGAACATTTGGGGGTAATTGGAGAGGAGTTTTCAATGGTTCTTACGACTGAGGCAGTGTCTTGACAGATGGGTTGACTGGTCCCATAGATTGTGGCCAATTCTAGGACCACAACGGTCCCTATGTGGAGGAATTTTCCCAATGGGACGGATATGGGTTATTTGAAGAATTTTTCAATGAGTGTGTAAGATAGTATTGATTAGGCCATGAAGGCCCAGCGAACTATTGATGTGCCCATAGCGGTGCAGGGTATGATTGGGATTTCCAAGCGGTATTAAAAGATTGTTGCCACTATGATCCAGGAATCTGTTGTTGGGTATATTGTTTAGACTGAAACAAAGTAGGATCTTGGATCATACCTGGAGGGTGTGTTTTCCATTTTCATCATTGCACCATAAGCTATGTTGGCTCAGGGTCTTCCTTCACCTCCTTGAACACATTTTTTAGTCCTGGGAGAGAGGGACAATGTTGTGTGGAGTGATCTTTGGCACATATGGCACATATTTTGACTACATCTAGCGGGCACTCTTTGTGACTATGCTTCTTTCGGCAGCGAGGGAAAAAATGGCTAAAGCTTGTTATGCCTCTGCTTGTTTCTGTTTCACCTGCAAGATAGCCAACTATGTAGTTAATGTACTCAAAATATCAATTTTAAAGTCATCCAGAAGATTACCAATCTTTGCACGAGTCACCCCTCCTCTTGTAGTTCTATTAGTTCTATTGAGGGGGTTCTGAGCTCTATATTTGGTTCATGTACTTCCTTGCAAGCACTTGACACACAGATTTACAATGTCATCATATTCTTCCTTAGAAATATCACCTTTTCCCATTAAATCTAAGTGTATCTATCCATTCATCTTTCATTCCTATAATTAATTAGTTTTTAAGACTTCTCTAGGTAGAGTGGTATAAGGTGATCTTTGCAAGTTGTACTAGAATCTTTCGACATATTCTTCTAATGTCTCATCTTATTTGGACATCATTTTAAATATTTCTTCTTTCAAATATCTATATTGAAAATAATCCTGGTATTTGATGAGAAAATCATTTTTCATCTGATCCCACGAAGTTATGGTACCTCCCCCTAATCCCATAAACCAACGTAGAGTTTCTCCCTTTAAAATGGAAGGAAAAAGTTTATATTTTTTAGGATCATTTGTATATTCATAACCTTGGCATAAGACTTCAAATTCAAATAGAAATGCGTCAGGATCCTCATAATTCATTCCGTGAAAATTTGGAAGATTATATAATGGGATATCTTTCATTGGTGCATTAGCCTACAAATCGACAAAAGGGTATTCTATGGTCAAAGTTTGGGTTCTTGGTGCTGCATTTTCCATTTGATCAAAAAAATTTCAGTAATCCTCTATATTTCATGGTCATGGGAGATTATCTGAAGAATAATGTGTTGGCTAAGTTATGGGTTCTTATTAGGTCTTACAACGCTACTTAGATCAGGAATTTCAGATTCTCCCTTTGCAACAGGTGTTAATGGAAATTCAAAATATTATAGTTGTGGCTCACTTGTTTCACCTCCTCCTTCTCTTAGGTTACAAGAATTCCCCTCTCTTTTGTTGGAAGGACTAGGTTTATTAATAAATATATTTTGGAAACTCTGCTTGGACCTCACAGTCTTATCTTGAATCTCAGCGTGAGCTATAGATGATGATCCTGTCACTTGAGAGGCAACAGTAGAACCCTTCCCAGATGTTGTTTGGGGAACTACCAACGCTTGAGATTCCGAATGGCGAATGATTTCGTATATAAAGGTTTTTATTCCAAGGCCACGATGACCTTGAGTTTTGTGGTTTTTGAAATAGGTTTTGAATCTATAACCTTTTTATTTATAGTCATATGTTTTTTCCTAGTCATGCACACTAAGCAATTCTAAAAGTATCAGCTAATGGTAAGCACTGGCACAAGATTTTTAGTTAGTGTGTGTGCAGGTTCTTACCTTTCGTCTTTAATACCCAATCCTACAGGGATACAACTAACACTTTTTTGACAACCTCCCCGAAAACGACGCCAAAATGTTGGGTTATTTAGTTTCTCTTTGAAAAGACCAACGGACCTTTAAACATTAAATTGTCAGCCCGTAACTTGTCTACTTATTTCAAGGTTGTCCACACTGTATGTGCAAACAATATTTTTATGTAACCTAGTCTGTCTAGTCCTATTGAAAGGTAAATGCATGAAACCACAAGAAACATCTAGAATTTCTTAAAAGAATGCTTTACACACAACTTCATAAATTCAAAGCAATAAAAAATATTAGTCAAGATAATCGAAATGTTAAACCTTATAAAAACAACTTTATCAAGCACACGTTGTTTTCTAGGAAACTGCAGCTACAGGAAAGAAACAGCATAGTTGACTAGAACGAAATCTGTTGAAGGAAATATCGCACCTTACTCTTAAAAAGCCTTTATCAATCATAAGAAGTGATAGAATGAATAATGCTTCAGAAAGTCAACTATCATAAATCTAATATAATGATATTTACTCAAACTACTATAGCAACTATCGTTGTAATGAAAAATTATGTAACCAATGCTTAATTCTAGAAATCGAATAATTGCATAACAAGAAAGAAACTACATAAATGTAAATTTAATGATACAAAGAGGGTAGTAATCACTCCAAGATTGGACCCGCGATCACTGGAATTCAACCTCCTTAGAGGGAAATTTGTGCAAGAATTAAAGCTAAACAGTGTAAGTCTCCATTATATTAATCAACATCAATATTACAAAGTATGTAAAACTTCAAAACATAAGCATGAGAATAATAGTAAAAAATCTCTCTTTTTTCACTGAGCCTTTATTCCTCACTTTTGTAATTACAACCAAGTCTATAATTAAAAATAAAGAAGCAATCCTGAGAATCTAAAGATTCTTAGGATGCTCAATTTGAGTTACAAAATCTCTTAAGTTCCCTCGGAATAGATGGAAAAATCTCGTTCACAGTTGGTCTTTCCATGGCGATCGTTAATCTTTGCTCATCCATGTCACAACTAACCCAAACAGCTCTTTGTAACTTGCTCTAGTCCAGCTATCCAGGGAACAACATCTTCTTATCAAAATTCCTGCGAGTTATCATTTCAAATTGTACATGTAACTCATCTTTTCATGGTTGAATCAATTTGTTTAGAGAATAAAATATTGGAACACCTTATTAACTGCTTTATAAAGTCCAAAACACACAAATTACCACATTATGTACATAAAAGACTCAAAAAACTAATAAAAGGATAAGGAAACATAGTAAGAAAATGTGTCAATTTTGGAGCCCAACACACTGCTAGAACCTCAGCATCTTTGGTTTAGCCTTTAGTTAAGATAGAGATTAACATGTTTTCAGAAGTATTGATTTGATTATGTGGGTACCAATTATGTGGTTGTTTGATTATGATTAGATATCTTTCGTTCCTTTATTAACTAACTTGGTATTGGGGCATAACACACCGATTTTAACAAAGATCATAGGCTGAAAGTTTTGATGAGAAATGGGGATATTATGCAAGTGAGTTTAAAATTATCAGAATTAATGTGATTATTTGGTGTTTCTCCACTGCCAGCGAGTGTCCATAGCCCCAATGGATTCATTCAAGGAACACAAGCATTTTTTCGCTGTGAGTGAGGATCCATAGCCCGACGAAGTTCTTTGCATCACCCTTTTGTGTGAGAATCTTTTCTTGTGCCTTTACCATTTTATTAATTTTCTTTGTATGCAATTTTGCACTGTTATTTTAGGGCATTTGATGTTAGGGTGGATGAGGCATCTCGACTTAGAATTATAAGGAAGATGGGTTGTTCCTTATTGGTTAGAGAATTTATTATTTTCTTAAATAAATTGGCTCACACTTGCATTTTTCTCCCCATCTCCTCTTCAACTAATGGGTTGATGTATTTGCACACATAATCCATTTATTCAAGACCAAACTAGTTCTAGAGACTCTATTAAAATTTCAGGTTTTACAAATTGTTGGGTGTAGCATAGGGTGTATTAATGGACCAACATTTAATGTCAATACAGGATCCATGGACTTCAAGACACAATATTAAAAATTCCAGAGAGAGCCTCTAGTGACTTGCAAATCAAATTCCTATTTTAATCTTGTTCATTAACAACCTTCTAGATTCTTGCAAATAATGATCAATCATGTAATTGAAAACATTTATTAGAATTGAAACCCCTAATTTTTCCAAACAATAATCCTGGAAACCATAAACATTTAGAAACAACTCATAATTATTAACAATTGAAAAATAAACCCTAAGTATTAGCAAGTAAAAAACAAAACTCTAATTACTGATCAATTGTCAAACTAGGTCGTGAACTCTTGAATTCGCTAAGTAAATCAATCATAAAGGCTGCTTAGAGACACACATACAAACCTTAATTCAATACAAATGCTTCAAATGCCAACAAAAGACTAAATTTATTCAATTCTATATGAAATCTATCAACTAAAATTCGCTTGACTCAGACGTTCTCTCAAAATCCAAAAGCGCACTTCAAGAAATGATTGGAATTGATACGATCAATGTTCAAGAGAAGAGGTATAGAAGCAAAATATTTTTTTGTAATCTTGAAAAATGCAAGATCAATAAAATATCCAATATAACTAATCTAAAGCTTCCTTCAACATATGTTTTGGTATTGAACATATCGAAACATTACAAGTGCAGGTTTATCCTTGATTTGAATCATTGTGTAAATAACCAATACAGAAGCTCTGTGAAATGGATTGTTAACGGTGACTGGAAATATAGAATTTGGTGAATCGAATAACCATGAAAGCATGTGCACATACCCTATTTTATATACCAATCCTGCATAAACCAAATGTCATCATGACGTTATAACTGAATCTTCAATGCATAAATTGTGTGTTATAACAACTGTTCTCTTCCCATATTTATGTAACTAGCGTTCAAAATATTATTAGCATGATTCAGGTTGAATTCTCATAGATTGAATCCTATCATAGTTCATATTTCCATAAGGATATAAGTTCATTCCAAGGTATTTACAATCCCTAGGCACAACACCCACAACAAAGTCTCAAAGGTTCACAGATCTCCTACGGTGACAGGGGATCCAATAGTTTGAAGGATCTAGTGCTCTTGTGTCAACGATGACCCAGGGGTTATCAATCTGGTTCTTCCTCGAGGATACCTTTGTATTCATCAAAAATAAGGATGGATCGATGCCGTCTAAGGTAAAGCAGAGTAATATGATAATATAGTTCTTTAAACTCTGCAACTAAACATGTGTCAGTGTCTATAATAGACACATTTGAATAAATACAACAAACTTTCAAGAAATATTCTACCTATAAGCATCAGTCTTCTAGATCTCAACATAAATAACCATTTATCAAAGAGTTTATAGAAATGTAAGGGAAACAAAGTATTTAAGTATCAACATTGATTTAAGAATCTAGGAAAGAGACTACTCAATTGGTACACTCAAGCCTACAAGAGAATACACACCAGTCAACCGTTCTAACACTACGCAAACAAATATGCAACCAAAGAGGAGGTGAGTTGGTTGGAGGACTCTACCAAACCAACTCGCACCTTTTTTGTAATTATAGAGTAGTGATATTCATGGGTTGCAATAATTAAATGAAAAGGAACTTGGAATTAAAATCTTTTTATTAAATTGAACCAGTCTCGGTTACATCAGGAGATGACCTATGACCCAGTTTACAAAAGCAGTGGAGGAAGACGCCCCCATAACGTAATCCAACAACATAAGGTTACAATGAATCACTCTCCCATGCTTTCTCTCCTATTTTATAACTACTCTTATATTATAGAACCTTCATATTTATAAAAGTATTCCAGACTGCAAATAAAACCAATGCATCCTGATTTTATGGATCATAGATCGATCATCATATATATTTGGGGCTTTCATTTGATCCCAAATATTCACAAAGAGCAACAACATTCTCGAATTGGACATGAACTAAATAGGCATGAATTCCAAAAATCCACATCGGCCATAGTTATAAGATCAAGTGCAATGGGCTCAAAGATAACCATATTGCATCTTGTTTGATGATCTGGTAAACAAATAATTGGAAGCTACATATGAATACCTATTGCATATAAAAGGAACTTTGACCATTAATTTATGTGCTTCTCTGAAAACATGGATGTAGTTGAGATGACACAATACCATCTCAAGCCTTTCCTTTACAAAACCCATATGCTCAATTCTTGTCATGAAAATTTGATGTGTAATAATCATGGAGGTGGGAATAGGAATTGCAATGTATGAACATGAATTGAATTGGTTGAACAAGAATTCTACACCTGTCACGGGAATGACCTTCACATCAACCATCATTAGTGACACTCCCACATAAATTCTCTTAAATCATTAAAAACAAAGTAAATTCATAAAATAATAATAAATTACCTTATCATGCCCAGATTTTAAAATAATAGGTCAAAAATATGAAAAATGATATAAATAACTATGAGAACTAAGTAAAAACATGAGGGAAAAGGATGTATTAAATATGACAAAATGGAGACCTAACATCCGCCCATGCCAATCATCTTTCATGTCCTCAAGAAAGCAAAGCCTTAGAACAAAGATCAAGACTTGTAAAGTTATAGTTTTTGTTTCTATTATATTCTTGTTGCACTAACTTTAAACTATTGGGATTAATTGAGTGAGAGCATGTAGGTAAGTTTCATATGATGTCAACTTTCTTTCCAGACAGGTGACCAAAGATTCATTTATGTCAAGACTACTTCTTTATTATTTTCCAAAAGAATAACTAATGACAGGGGTAACATAGGAATGCTAACATTGTTTTTACTACAAGAATAGTGTCATCATGAAATAGCCAACCTTCAAAGTTTCCACAAGGAATCTTAGGAGTAACCCTAGTCAGTAGTTCTTCACCTCAATATCCTCATTACAAATAAAAGTGACATAATTTGAAAGCCATGGTGTTCAATATGGATGGAAATAGGGAAAATTAAATATGACAAAAATGATACCTTCCTAGGATGACCATCTTACCTTTACCCAAGTGTATAGTTGAA
>APFE030533988.1:3229-36099 GCA_000404065.3 Pinus taeda | reverse complement strand
TGATTGTAAGCATATTTTAGTATTTTCCATTAATGAAATGAAGTATTATTTCCGCTGCATATTTGTGTATATGGTTATCTCTGTAATTTGTTGCGTTCCTGTTTAAATCCGGATCATTATAGATCATTTGTAACTGAATAATAACTCTCACATGCATAATACTAACTAGTTAAATTTTGTTAAATTCCAAAATAGGACTAAAATTCAACTAACAAGGGGAGGAGAGAGAAAAAATGACCACTAACTAATACAAAGTAGCCACTAAGTGCATACTCACTCTAGGAATAACTATGCATGAGGTAGCATGAATTTATGGATTGGAATTATCCATTTCATCCTACAACATAAATTCAAGTCATCGCCACATGTAATGAACACGCAGTGAAAATAGAAAACCCTACAAAATAGAAAATTTTCGAAATGATATGGAATGTGTAGTAGTGAATTAAAAGTGACAATATGTTTCCATAATAATATATGGAATAAGGTATAATTATGACCAAATTATAGGTCCTAATCAACTAGTGACTGCAATGTAACCCAACATCCCCTTGAATCCAATTAGGGAGTATGCTAGTGGATGAGTAGTAGGGAGTATGCTAGGGAGTATATAAATTATTTAAATAAATTATCATCAGTTTATATTAAATAGTGAAATCAACATTTGAAAAGAAATGCATATTAAGCATATTAAGAATGCATTGAAACTACGAATCAGAGTCCAAGGAATTATTATGGTATATGAAGCGATATGGTGTGCTGCCTTAGAAGAGAACCAATATGCAATAAAGAACCCTGAAATATGTCGGGAAAATGGAAAGACATAACATAATGGAGAGTACTGGTGGCAAAAAGGGTAGAAAAACCCAGAATTATGTTTAACCCTCCAATATAGTTAACCATCCATGGAATAAGTGAATTCCAATGAATGCCAATGCAGTGAATTCCCATGACCTCTGGTCTCATCAATTCATGAGTAAATGTTGGTGTTAAACCAATCCACTTGTTAAGCCCCTGTGAACCATGCCAAGGTGTTTTACATAACATATGAAGGTTTCACAACCTCTATGGTAGGTTATGGTCATACATGGATGCCTAGGTTACAAATTTATCTCATGACTTAACCCATAATGCCAATTTCATGCCTCATACTTCTCAAAGACCCAAGCTACAAATATCATGGCTTCGTATTATACCTATGCGCATATTTGTGGAGATTTGAGATGTTCAGAGGAGAATCAATCATATTTCCATAACAACCCTCTAGAACCAAGGATTAAAATGCCACAATTTATATTGGGAAGTGTACCCATGACCCTGGGGATAATAAATGGCACTTTACAAACACTTTCCTAGTAGTCCCCTTCCATAACTGCTTTTATACTAGGATATCCAAGAAAAAATGTGCATAGGAATGGTCAAATATAGTTTCTACAAGATAGGCAAGAAATTGCAAAAACAATCATTAAGCCACCAAGATATAGTTTTTCTAATCATATTAATAAAGCCTACAACTATACCATGAAAATAATCCCAATGCGTACAACTATACCAATGCCTACAACTATGCAAGGAAAATAATACCAATGCCTACAACTATGCCAGGAAAATACATCAAATTGAGAGGAAAATACCTGTGGAAAATAAACCCTTTGCTATCTTCCTTGAAACTTCTAGATCAGCTTCCAGTTCCTTTGCAAAATAACAATGAAAGCCCCAGCATATAGAAACTAAAACAATTTGGCACCAAAATGATTTTTAGCCTCTACACCAATTTTTTTTAGCGGTTTTAGCCGGCTTGTTTCCATTTTAAGCTAGCCTATTTCCATTTAAAGCTGGCCTAGCCCACTGTTTCCTACTGTTTCTCACTCAGTCAGCACCCATGTCTCCCACTTTTCCTAAGAATTACGGTCTTAATATCTATCTCTCGTCACCTACGAATAAACGGGTATGTGCTCTTCTGCCCTGAATGCTAGTAAGGGGTATAACCGTTGGGCCTCATGCCCTTAATGCTCATCACAGAAACCATCGTCTCGTGGCTCTCAAACCCTAAGCGGCTCTCAAACTCCCGTATCATGGCTCTCAAACATTGGTGTTTATCTCTCCATTTTCTCAACAAATGCTCCATTACAATGGGGCAAACGAGGCCCTCCTTCCACGTATAAATTATGATACTCATGACACAAGCCGCGACCATCCGCTGTGCATATTTATAGAACCCTAGAATACTATAGAGAGGGAATTCATTCCGACACAGGCTTAGCATCACTGCACTCCAGGAGAATATTACGCACAATCAACATAACCAATGGCACTGTCACCATCTTTGTAAATCAAATACAGCTGCATACATTTCTCAAGCTTTTTTGAGAGCAAATTCCTATGTTCCTTGAAACCCTCTTTGTTCCTTCTAGCATTCCCTATTCCTGTAGATACTTATGATTACAAATTACAAATCTGCCAAAATTTGTTCAAGAGTTCAGCCATGGGTGCTCTCACAGTAAAACCACATGTTAAACGCTGCTCTCACATGAATACCACACCTTTGACCTTCAATTTTGTATTGTTCCCTGTTCAATTACAAATTACAGATTCAATATATACCAAATTACATATATTGATGATTCTATCAATTACAAACATTTGATCTAGTGAGCATTTAAAATATGTAATTGCAAACACAACAATATCAAAATACCGCTCCTGAGATACATCGCTATGTTCGCTTCAAATGAACATCCAATCCATTATAAAGATGAGAAAATACATCAAGATACCTTCCTACATCAAAATGATCTCCAACATACAATAAAAATGTATTTAATACTTTTAGGAAGACTATAACACTATTGTAACATTCTATCTAGACTCTTCATGCAATTGAGAAGGATTTATGACCATTATTCCCCAAAATACTACAAAACTACATCTTATAAATGGCTTTTGCCATAACAGTTTACATGAAATAGTTGTGGTCTAATGGGAAATGTATTTACTTACACAAAGGAGATAAAACTTAAAACAATTAACACAAATAATTATGGATAAACTAAATTAACTAGACCAAATACAGATTCCAAATAATGACATGTATTGCCACATTACATTCCACCATCTCTATGTCAAGCTTTTAGAAGGTACATTTGGTGCATGTGTTGGGCATCGATTGTTCATTGTGGTGCAACCTAGCATCATTACCTTAAACTTTATGCCAAATTTCATTTTGCCACATGTTAGCCATGATTTTTCCATGCATTGGCCTCTAGGTATGCCCCATGTCCCCTAATTCTGCCACGTTCCATTCTTGCACTTTCTTTGCCTTCATCTTCGAAAGGAAAAAGCTATTGTATATGGAACGTAATAAATTTATATATATATGATTCTTTGCCTACAGCTTCCTTATATATATATATATATATATATATATATATATTATATATATATATATATATAATATATATATGATTTTGTAGATGATCCAAAAATACAATTTACATAGTTATAAAATTTAAAATAAAATAATTATTAATTTAAGATATTAAATTAATAATTATTATTCTAGAGCGTTTAATTATTTAGAATTAGTATATTGTTGTAACTAGATATGACTCTCCAAATGTGTCGTATCTTAGGCTCTATTTTAGGAGATTTGTTAGCTAGTTGGTTTGAATAGCGTTTATTGTAAATGGACACTTGTTATTTAAAAAGTGATCCATAATTAGAGGTAGTTAGGACATGGAGCTTATAAATAGCTCATTGTAAGAGTGTTTGGATGTTCAGGTGTAAACTCTTGCAAAATCAAATTATGTAACTATTTTTCTGATTAATAAAATTACGTGTCTGAGGACACTTCAGCCATTATTGTGGTATCAAAGCTCCAGTAACGCCATAGTGGATGTGAAGAGGAGATTCCAGCTCTACAAGTTTTTGGAAAACTCCATTAAAGAGCTCAGCGAATGATTGGAATGAATTTGTCCAGTTTTATGTTCAAAAGAAAAGAAATTTTATTATTTTAGTAATTTTAGATTTAAAAAAAAAAAAAAATCTGAAAATCAATTGTGAGAATTACTGTTGTCACTGTGTCCTATCAAACTGAATGCCTAAACCATTATTGGGGAAGATTTTGGAGAACAAGAAGACACTTGGTGAGTCTAGAGTTCCCATCGGTGGGTTTGGATTGTACGCATGCTGGCGATTCTGTGGTTGGGCGAATCGTTTAGTGCCTACGTTTCCATTTCTTCTTTCAGATTTTGCTTCCTCTTGTGTTATGTAATTGTGTCTAATCAAATTTTCAGTGAAACTCTGAAATTCAAAGGTCAACAGGGGATCTGGAAAATTCATTGTGTTTGTAATGCCGAAACCATACATACTTTGGACCATATTTATTTTTTGACCCATCGAGTTTCATTTGACATGTTGCCCAGGCTGTGAGCACTGTATGCGGCTGGGATACTTCTTGCAGCGTGCGCCAGCTATCGTAGTTGACTACAAAGCTGCCTTTTAATGTAAGTATAATGATACATTAAGAATTTGGGCTTGGTGGATTCCGTCGGCGGGTCATCGGACTCAACCTTGGGCTGCTTGAAGACATCATATGTAGAGAAGCTGTCAAATGGAGAAACACCATCATTGCCTTCCTTCTTAGCGTCACCCATGGCCGCTGAAAACAATGCCGAGGTCTTCTGGGAATTGTCTAACTCTTGCAGGAAGAATCCAAACCAAGTTTGGAGAGAGCTGCCTGCATATTCTACATTAAGATTGTGTAGTTCTATGTGTTTTGTTTTGAGGATAGTATGGAATAGTCAGAAACGGGCTTGGTCGTTGGATTTGCAAGCGTATAATGTGCGGACATCAATTTGTTTCAATCATTTTTTTCCTCACCTTGGATTTCAATTTCGATTTGAGCTTTGATTGTAGTAAGTGCAGGTCATACCATTGCTTCTGATCTACGCATTAATGTGGATCCGTGTTTTTTTTGAAAGATGTTGTCGAAGTCATTCAAAATGTTAGCATAAATCCTACCAACAAGAAACTAGCATAAGCCAAAGTGAAGCGTGAGCCAGCCTGCCAGCAATAAGAAATATTTTTTAATTTTGTAATGTTAATGGAGTGATAAGGTTTTTTCCGTTGTTTAGAGATAAGGAATATTATATTTTTGGAGAGATATGGTGAATTTTTTATTTTTGGGAATTTATGGTTTATGGAGCAATGAGGTGATTTGTAATTTTTTTGGAGTAATAAGGAGTTTTATTTGTAATTTTTAAATTGGAGAGATAAGGTGTGTTGGGTAATTTGTTTTCAAGAAGTTCTTTTTACTTTTCAATTGGGATCATCACATTGTAACTCAAAGTAATTTTGCTTTGGATGGGGGTAGTTTTTTTTTTTTACCAAGTTCTGCAAGAGCATCATTGTAAAAGTCAAATTTTGAAAGTTGCCCTGTAATTTTTGAGAAATTGACTAGGGCCAAGTGCAAAGCTTAGTCATTTTTCTCCCACTTCAATGATTATACGAGGGTCAAGGCCAAGCCCCGCTAGATCGAGTTTTTTTTTTTTTTTGAGTGGTGTGTTGTGTTGTCCATCTTGTCATTTTTTTTCTAATTCTTGGTGCGAAGCTTCAATGCTACAATGTCTACGTTGATTAATTTGTTTTCTGATTCCGACAAACTTGAAGGCACAAAATCTTATAAAACATGGCACCGTCTCATTGAAAGCACTCTCATTTACAATGAATTATGGCAGGGTATATGTGATGGAGATATTAAGCTGAGTAAACCCACAGATGTAGCTACTCTAGCAAAATAGGAAGTTAAGAATGCCAAAGCCTTAGCTCTTATTAAATCTTCTATGAATGATGAAATGTATGTCCATATAGAAAATACTACAGATGCATGGTTTGCTTTGAAAACTTTTAAAGACCTCTTTGATACTCAGCCTGAATAAAACAAAGTTGATCTACAATTAAAATTGTTGCAACAAAAATTAACTGAAGGAGGTGATGTTCTTGAATATATCTCAAGACTTAAGAATATTAGGCAGGAAATCATTAACGCTGGTTTTCCAACAATTGATGATAGCTTTATGGTCACAATTGTAATTACTGGACTTCCTTCTTCCTACACGCATTTTTTGGAGACTCTACAATTAAGTGGGAAATTAGAGAAACTAAAGTTTGATGAACTCTGTGAAATGTTGACTCAATATGATAAAATTTTTGGGAAGAAGAAGAAAGTTGGCGAAGATGTTTTTCTCACAGAGGCCAGCACTAGTAAATCATTAGCAGACAGTTCTCGAGGCAAAGGCAGAGGGAATCAGAATCAAGCAGCACAAAGTCGAGGTCGAAGCCATAGTAGAGGAAACAACTTTAATAGAGGCAACAATTTAGGAAGGAATAATTTTCAAGGTAGAGGAAACAACCAAGGAAGAGGTAATTTTCAAGGACAAGGAAACAATAATCAAGGTAGAGGTCAATCTCAACATAGAAGTCAAAGCAGAGGCAGAGGACAATCTTTAGGAAGAGGAAGAGACTTAAGTCAAATTGTGTGTTGAAGATGTAACAAAGTTGGCCATTATGCTGAAGATTGTCGAACTTCACTTAATAAAATTTCCAAGTTTCAGCAGCATTTAGTGCAATTTGCGAATGATCAAGATGATAATAACTTAGAATATGTTTTTACTTCTTCGCCAGCATCACAACTTTCATACCATCTTAGAAGTGACTATGAAGATCCCTGGATCTTGGATTCAGGGGCAACTCAGCACATGACTTGTCGACGTGATTTTTTTTGGAATTTTCAAGTTGCCAACTTAATGCATTTTTTTTGCTGATGATACAAAACATACTCCTTATGGAAAAGGAGTAGTTAAAGTTTTTCTCCATGGCATTGGAGAAAAAATGATTTCCAATGTATGGTATGTACCAAGTTTAAAGAAAAATTTGCTCTCTTTAGTCATGATTCGACAAGCAGGACATTAGGTGATTATGGAAGATGGTTTAGTCAAGATTAATTCATTCAAACAAAACTCGAAAACAATCTTGACAGTTTATGAAGATGGAAAACTGTTATGGATGAAAGGGATAGTTATTCCAAGGCATTCTGATTTTTCAGGGGCAGTGACTATAGGTATTTCACCTGTAAGACTATGGCATGTAAGATATAGACATTTGAATTTTGAGAGTCTTTCTCAATTGCATAAACAAGGAATGGTTAAAGGACTTCCCACTTTCAAAAGGGAAAATGCAAAATGTGAAGCTTGAATTTATGGCAAACAAAGTCGAGAAAGTTTTCCAACAAGTTCATAGCGTGCAAACAGGCGGCTACAACTAGTTCATAGTGATGTTTGTGGACCACTACAAACTTCATTTGGTGGTTGCAAATATTTCTTACTATTCATTGATGATTTTAGCAGAATGACTTGAGTTTACTTCTTGAAGAAGAAGTCAAAAGAATTTGATAGGTTTAAAATTTTTCACCAACTTGTTGAAAATGAAGTCAAAGAAAAGATAGGTACTCTCAAGACAGATAATCGGGGAGAATTCACTTCAAATGATTTCAAAACTTATTGCAGTGAAAATGGGATAAGATGACATCTTACTAATGTTTACACTCCACAGAAAAATGGAGTAGTCGAAAGAATGAATCACACCTTGTTAGGAATGGTGAGATCCATGTTAACTTTCAAGAGGTTAAGTCCAACATATTGGGCAGAAGCAATACATACAACTGTCTACTTAAGAAACAGATCTCCAACTACTTCTTTAGACCGAATCACACTTTATGAAGCTTGGTTTGGTTTCAAACCTCGAGTTAAACATCTTATATTTTTTGGATCAATATGTTATGCCTTAGTTACGAAAGAAAAATGAACTAAGCTTGACTCAAGAAGTTTAAAATGCACAATGATTGGCTATTTTGATGAGAAGAAAGGGTATCGACTTTTGACCAATGGAAAATTCATTGTGAGCCGGGATGTCATTTTTTATGAAACTGAGAGTAAAAGTGCTAAAGAAATCGAAAATCTTCTTAACAAGTTAGAAACTAAGGGAAGTAAAAGAAATGAAAAAATTCAAAGTCAACCAACTTCACCAAATTGGTATGAACTTTATTTTCCTTCCTCTGAAGATGAGTCATCTAGTCCATCTACATCAACAACATCAACTGGGACTTCTAGCATTTCATTTGCATCTCCAAGCAGCAGCAGTTCTTCTGACAGTGATTCTCCACACTCTTCACCTGAACGACGAACATCAGTTTTTATTAATCCTCTTTACAATGATGGAGATTTTTCAGAAGCGCAAACAAGTGAGAACCAACTACCAAAATGGGCAGTTCAACTTTTAAAAGATGTAAAGCCTAATGATCAAAATAAAACAGGCACCAGAAGGGCACATAGAAGTGAAGGAAATTTTTCCTTGATAGCAAATGATTTTATTGAACCTTCCACATACAAAGAAGTAGTAAAACATAAAGAAAGGAAATAGGCTATGGTTGAAGAATATCAAGCAGCAATTGATAACAACACTTGGGAACTTGTTGATTGTCCATCAAATTTTAAACCCATAGGATGCAAATGGGTTTACAGAATTAAGTATAATCAGAAGGGAGAACTTGAAAAGTATAAAGCACGACTTGTCGCAAAAGGCTTTGCGTAGAAGGAAGGCATTGATTATGAGGAAACATTTTCTCCTACAACTAAATGGAACACCATCAGATTAACACTTGCATTGGCCACTCAGAGAGGATGGAAAGTTCATCAAATGGATGTGAAAAGTGCTTTTCTCAACGGGGATTTACAGGAGGAAGTGTATATGACCCAACCACCATGTTTTGAAATTAAAGGACAAGAACATAAAGTTTGCAAATTGATCAAGGCTTTATATGGATTAAAACAAGCTCCCCGAGCTTTATATGCAAAGATGGATGAATACCTTAAGAAAGTTGGTTTTCAACGAAGTGAATCTGATGATACTTTGTATGTGCGACAACATGGAAAATATCTAGTTATTCTTGTTATGTATGTAGATGATTTGATCATTACTGGCAACCATGATGATCATATTGCACAGGTGAAAAAGGAGTTACATGCAGGTTTTAAGATGACAGATTTGGGATTACCTCATTATTATCTTGGAGTTGAAGTCTTCCAACATCCACATCATATTTTCATTTCTTAGAGTAAGTATGCAGCAGAGGTTCTTCAACAATTTTTCATGTAGGATTACAAGCCCGTTCTCACCCCCATGGAGAAAAACTTGAAACTTCCAAAATTTGAAGGGGGGGAAAGGTGGATAGTACAACTTACAGACAGTTGATTGGCAGCTTGATTTATTTGACAAATACTCGTCCTAATCTATCTTATGCAGTCAGTATTCTTTCACATTTTATGCAGGAACCACGAGATAGCCGCTGTAATGCAACCAAAAGAGCTCTTCGATATATCTAAGGAACAAAATATTTTGGTCTTCTTTACACAAAGACTAAAAATTTTGTACTTGGTGGATATTCTGATGCCGACTTTGCTAGGAGTATTGATGATCAAGCATTAACATCAGGTTATTTAATGAACATGGGGTCAACAGCAGTATCTTGGAGTTGTAAGAAACAAGCTACAGTGGCCACTTCTACAGCAGAAGCAGAGTACATTTCAGCATGGGAAGTAGCATGTGAAATTGTTTGGTTGCGCAGAATTTTACAGGACTTGGGCATTTCTTAGGCAGAAGCTACATCATTATTCATTGACAGCCAGTCAGCCATCAAACTTGCTAAGAACCCAGTTTTTCATTCAAAGGCAAAGCATGTGGACACCAAGTATCATCATATCAGATCTCTCATTGCCAAAGATGTCCTCAAGCCAGTTTATTGTCCTTCCAAAGATCAGATCTCTGACATTTTCACGAAACCGCTTGGCAGAATAAAATTTACTAAGTTCAGGGATGAACTTGGTATATGTTGTAATGTATGTTTGGATCATAGGGGGGAATGTTAGATGATCCAAAAATACAATTTTATCATAGGTTATAAAATTAAAATAAAATAATTATTAATCTAAGATATTAAATTAATAATCATTATTCTAGAGTGTTTAACTGTTTAGAATTAGTATATTGTTGTAACTAGATATGACTCTCCAAATGTGTCGTATCTTAGGCTCTATTTTAGGAGATTTGCTAGCTATTTGGTTTGAATAGCATTTATTTTAAATGGACACTTGTTATTTAAAAGGTGATCCATAGTGAGAGGTAGTTAGGTCATGGAGTTTATAAATAGCTCGTTGCAAGAGTGTTTGGATGTTCAGGTGTAAACTCTTGCAAAATAAAATTATGTAACTATTTTTTCTGATTAATAAAATTATGTGTCTGAGGACACTTCTGCCATTATGATTCTGTCAATTACGTCTTTTAAATGCTTACTATATCAAATGCTCAAAGGATCACATAGGAGTAGTTACAAAAGGATCACATACTCATGATTTTAAACCAATCTGCTATAAAAATTTATGAATTTACACTCGAGCTGGGGGAGAAAGTAAACCGAGATAGAAAGAATTAAATTTATCTTAATAAATACATTGAAACTGAAGTTTTGAATTTTGAGTTGTGTCGAGTTATAATAACTTTAATATCCCTTATTAAAATTTCAGTAATTTTTACTTTTAAAGAAGAACAAATGGTTCAAGGAAGGATTAAATACTTTGTTTGCCATTACAACATATAAGGATTAACCAATTTAACATTGTAACCAAGCATATAGTGGTTATGAGCTCTATTAGAAAAAGATTCAATTATCACATAGATGGGTAAATCAAACATTCAAAGTACTATAGAAATGTGAGTACTAGAAGGAAAAAGCTATTGTAACTACTATAACATATATGGAAACTATAATATAAGAAAAAATGATATGTATATAAAGATAATTGGGAATTATAGCCATGCATGTTGTAGGAATGACATGATCTGTAATGAATAATGATAGAAATTTCCATTAACTCATCTCATGTAAAGTATTAGAAGGAACATAGTGCAAAAAAAAATTGCTTGCATCAAAAGTTACAATGACTCTATGTATTCAATAATTGTGAAGGAAAAGAAAAGGGTCAATACAAATAATTAAGAGAGACTAAATGAGGAAGCCATTATAGGATTTAAGTACCTTGGTGCTAACAACTATTCAAATCTTGGTAGGAATGAAATTACAACAAAAACCCTAGAATTTGTTGGCGAACCAAGAAATGTATGTGATCATCCATAAATATTCTCGATAAAATAAGGAGTTTTGACCTAAGAGGTAGAAAATTTGTTTTATTTATGGAAGTCATCATAAAGCTAGAAGTTATATTTCATCACACAAGAAAAATTCTCCAGAAAATCATACCTATCATGAAATCATAAAAGGAATTAGAAATGAATTCTTTAGTGGTTTGTTTGTTTAATGAGAAGGTAGTAGCTTACTAGTTCACTAATCAAATATTTCTCTGCCATCACCTTCAAGTCAATGGGATGGTCGATAGGTCTCATCACATCAGAACTTGCATGACCATTACAGCCCTTATTCTGGCCGAGTGGATCCTCCATCTGGAATAGAGCTAATTACAACCGGGCACTAAATGAGGACCATGGTTTTTTGGAGATCAGAAATGATAGTAACCCTATATTTTGGCAAGAGGCCTCAATGCAGCACCTAAAACTTAATCTAGAGGAAATTCTATGCGATATTCAAACCTTTACGACCCATTTAGGTGCTGAGAAAGTTAGATAGTTTTGGTAAGACTCCAATGCATTAACGAAGTGGAGATTTTGGATGTCTCTGAATCATTGGCTAGTGTGGGACTCACCCCTAGATTGGGAAGGCCTCACCCTAATTCTGCGTAAGCATCCTATTCTAAAAAAAGGCAAATCATACAAGCTTCAATTGGGGCACCTTTCAAAAGGTATGTTGTCTCTTAAAGAATCTTATTCGACACTTTCTACCTTATCTAACCAGGTTCCTGACCCATTATGGAAACAAATATGGTACTCAAAGTCAACCAATATTAAACATTTATCAATTTAATAATTCATTATATAGTTTAATATATGTTATTTTCTAAATAAACCATGTTTGATAATAATTTTGTTAACAATAACGAAAAATCTTATATAATAGAATATGTTTGTGTTTTTTCGTTAGCAGAAACAAAGTTGATCATATTTCATTTCGATTTGAAAAAAATACACATAGTAGATACTTATATTATTCACAAGGGATTGAGGTCATTATATTATCGTTACAAATTTCTATCTCAATATTTAAAATTCCAGCAAAAATATTAAGAATCACATAAGCCTTTATAAAATTGATTGTAAACATCTAGTATTTTAAATATTTATAATTAAATTATACCATGATAAAAGTTTAATTACGGGCAAGCTCTGTTCTCAACATGGGTACCGTCTACTCCCCCAAATCTACCTCAATTACTCTAGCCCATAAGCCACTCACCTTCAACTTTGCACTGAGAGGGTTACTGCTACACAAACTCGAGCCATCCACGATCGACTCACCACAAAAACAATAGAATTTGAAATTAAAACCTACAGATTAACGAGAAAATAGCTTATTTTTGGACACAGGTAAATTGATATTGAAATTCAGATAGCTAAATATGGATTCCAAAGCAAAGATTGGGGGATTGGGGGCTTTATAGTCTAGTTCAGCAAATGATGGGGTTATAAGATGGTGAATAAACAACATGATTTGATAGAATTTAAATTTGCGTCGAGAGGAATATATTAGTAGAATATATTCTTCTTCTTTTTTAATATGAAGTTAAAACGAAAAAATTGGACAGACTAACCTGGAGGATGGACTTGGAGGAGATGTAACAGAGACCTGACGAGGGTTAGGGTTATGCCTGGTCACTGAAGCCTGCAGCATCACTGGAAATTTGTGACTATACCTCCCTTTTTACCCCCACACCAGCCCCATTTTTGCTACACAATGTTGTTGCGCCATTGCGGTTAATCTTCTCACTTTTACTCCCTTGGTTTTATCCCCTTCCTCCTCGACACTTCCCTGACTACTCCCGATCACAACAACGACAGAAATATCAAGGTTCTGGAGGCATCTAGCATGAGAAATTCGCGATGGTTATGGATGAGCTAGTCGACTATTCGGAGGACCCATTACAAGGTACCTCCATTTGGACTATTCCCCAGGTAAATCTGGCAAGTGTCCTCACCTACAACTGTGAGCTTTCTTACACTGTAGCTTTGTTGCCCTCAATCTCATGGCCTTCAAGTTCAGTGGTTACCTTCTCGGAGGCATCCTCCTCTTTTCCAAACCTCACAGCTCAGCCTCTGTCACCTTCTACCCTCAATTTTGTGGATCAATCCCTTGACCCTAGATTTGGAATCTCCTCAGCAAGTCTTGCCACTCTTCCACCTTCCACCAGATCTTGTGTCCCCTCTGCTGCTCAATCCAAGGAGCCTGTAGCTAATGTACCTGGGTATCAACTAGCACTGCCCTTCTCGAACCCCCCCCCCCCCCCATTAGGAAATTTTACCGAGATCCCTCCCATTTCTAGTGTTTTCTCATCTGAGCCTCCATTGGACTCTCAAAACCCTGTGACAAATCCTTCACTAAGCAACCCCCAACTTTCCTTACCTGATGAAAGGACTCGGAAAGGAAAAAGGAAGAGGTGTTTGAAATCAAAGGCTATTAAGGTATTTATTTGTTTACTTCAAAAATTAAATCTGGAATGGTTATGAGGATTGGACAAGACCCATGGATTGGTTACGTGAATGCCCACAAGCTACCAGTTAAGCTCAAAAGATTTCTCAGAGTAGCAAACATTACCCATATCAACCACATAGCAGACCCCGAGCATAGAACATTATTTTAGCAAGCATGGAAATCGGCCCATAGACTGAAGGTCCAAAGTTTTCTTCACCCCATTGAACTAGATTATAACCTCGTTTTTACCCAGGTTGACCATCAACTATCGAAGATCACAAAACAAAGCTAAGTCATCCAATTGCCTCTACAATCCTTTTGGAGATGAGGAGAGAAGGACCATGTCGTTAGGAAATAGTAGAATAGATATTTGAAATAAATAGTTCTAGAATAATAATTTTGAAGTTATAATTAATGTATATTTACAAATGGTCAGAACCATGAAATGTGCATGTCAATGAATAAGCTAATTGACCTGATATGTTGTTCACTGAGATGCTTAACACATAACTCACTAGGCTGACCAAGTTGACAAACCATTGGTTTTGTCATTGAACTAACATGCCTCTAATAGACACAACTAAATGTACATGATGTTAAACCAACATGCCTCTAATAGACACAACTAAATGTACATGATGTTAAACCAGTAAACCATTGATCCTAAATGTACATGATGTTAAATGCGTTGGAAATAATACTGAGAGCAGGGTTGAATCAGTATTAGTCAAGTTGATAATCTTTTTCATTTCATATTCAATTTCATATACACTACTTTAATGAAGGTAACCCGCGTTTGCACGCAACTGTGTTTAAGGAAACAAGTGTATATCCAGCTAACTAATGATTCAGTTAGTTCATCATATGTTGATCTTTAATCTGTGCATAAGTACTTTATTAAACATTAAATAGTAACCATGTGCAGTTAATAACAGAAAGAACCATCACACATAAGCAACACACATGAACACCAAGATGTAAGGTGGAAACCCAATGTGGGTAAAAACCACCTTCTGTTGTCGTCTATGTCTTCTTTTAATAATAAGAAAATCTGTTTACAACATTGTACTGGTGCAGACTCATACCATTACGCAAGCTTCTACCTACAAAAGGCTACAACTTTGTCTCATTCTCCATCTTCTATTGGAAGGGAGCTACAACCCCCTAGCTCTTGTGCTAGCTGATATGTTTACTAGCACATAGGTGCTGGCGTATAGAAGGCTACAACCTTCTCTCTTCCTCTAGGTACCACGTTTCATAAATTTTTAGACTGGATACTCCTGGAACACAACATCATAATCTGAAGGCCACGTTTCATCTAATTTTCATACTGGACCCATCAACAACATTGAAGCTCAAAATCAATCACCACGACAATCACTGAAACTCAATCATTACTTTCTGAATCAACCAAACTCAATCAATCACTGACAACCCATGAATCTCTAACACACTTGAATCAAACACTTACTGAACCTCTGTCACAACTGAATCAAACATTCATTCAAACTTAATCATATTCAATCAATCAACTGGAACAGACAGACCACTGTAAACAATACATAGATCTGAGTTTAGATCACTATATTATCATTCATAATCAGTTGTAATCTTAAAACCATGCTTCAAAGTGTATACGCTATTTGGCAGAAGCCAACCTGCGTGTATACGCAACTTCCCTGAAGCAAACCAACGTATAGATCTGTAAACACTTTTCTGCACTTCCAGACTTCAGACATAATCACACATAGATTAAAAAAAAAGTGTTAGTGATTAGATCTAGCCCATTAGATCACATAATGATAATTCATTATGATATTGATCCATCATTAGATTTCATTCATCAACATTGAAGCTAATCACAATCAACCAATTTGAATATGCAGAATATTATCACTAGAAACAATCACTAGAACACAATGCAGAACCCTAAACACTGCAACCACAACCAAACCCTTATAGATCATACTTCAGAAGATATACACTACATCCATAAGATGAAACGGTGTGTATACACCCTTGTATAAAGGGGAACTAGCGTACATATCTGCAAATTCCATTATGTGATGTATACGCTACTTCTGTATGCTGAACCAGCGTGTATACATTGTTTTACCAAAGCCAACCTGCGTACAGATATGGAAATGCAAACTTAAAGCATCACAACTATTTCAGACTTCATTCATACCCAAATCATCACATTTACATAATAAAACATGCGCCAGTATTTAGAACTAGAATGCTCAAGATCAAACCGCATAATGTTAATACATCTAAGCCTTCATGATTCCAATCCATCAATCATCATTAGCCATATAGGTGCATCCTTAGTTCAGATCAGAAACCCATAACCTGCATACTTGATCTCATATCTCATCAAATATTCAATACTTTCTTGACTTGACTTAATGATCTTCTCCTCCTTATATAGTTTTAGGACTTTCTCAATACCATGGACCAAAACCACTTAGGACCAATACCTGGGACCAAATTCCTCAGATAAATACCACGGACCAAATACCTTGGGTCAGCTACCTTGGACCCAAAAACTCATTTCCCCAAGATATACGCACTTTTCCTTATGTTAGAGTGCGTGTGTACATATACACTCCTTTTGTTCATTGAACCTGCGTGTATACGTGGTTTGGTCAAGGTGAACCTGCATATACCTTTCTTTCTTCATTCTGTGTAGCCTGAACTATAATTCTTTGTTGTTAACATGTAGTACATTGATCTTTCATCTGAGTGAGTTGCCATCAAGGACAACACCTGTATCATAATGCCAACAATCTCCCCCTTTGGCATTGATGGAAACAATTCTTTGTTGTTAAATTGCTGCATTGTGAACTGTCATCTTAGTGAGTTGCCATTCTACATTACTTCTGAACTGATTCCTTTCAACTGCCCTACATCACATCTGTTAACATAACTACCATGTATTATGTCACATCTGATATCTCTTCTGTAGATTAATCTAGTTACCATATATAAGAGAGTTGTTCTGCTACAAGTGGGTTGCCATCAAGTACAACACACACATCATAATGCCAAAAATCTCCCCCTTTGGACTTGATGACAACAACAACCACACCAAGTCACTCTCCCCCTTTGACATCAAGGGCAAAGGGTCATACTCCCCTTGAGTGCATGTTGACTTCTCTGATATGTTGAAGTGTGCTGATTGAGCTCCCCCTTCGTTCATGCTGAGATATACTATATCAACCATGCTCCCCCTGAGCACATGCAAAGTCTGCAAATATTTTCAAGAAGAAAACATGACTCTATAACTCAACTATATGAGTTTGACCTTCTTATCATCAATGACTCATACATACATCCATTCTCCCAACCAAGTGACTTGGTGTGGTTGTTGTTGCCATCAAGTCCAAAGGGGGAGATTGTTGGCATTATGATACGGGTGTTTTCCTTGATGGCAACTCACTCAAATGAAATATCAATGTACTACATGTTAACAACAAAGAATTACAGTTCAGGTTACACAAATTGAAGAAAGAAAGGTATACGCAGGTTCACCTTGACCAAGCGGCGTATACACGCAGGTTCATTGAAAAAGGAGCGTATGCGTACACACGTACTTTCACAGAAGGAAAAGCACATATATCTTGGGAAAACATGTTTTTGGGTCCAAGGTATTTCTTTGGTCCAAGATATCTGACCCAAGGTATTTGGTCCGTGGTATTGATCCAAGGAATTTGGTCCTAGGTATTGGTCCTAAGTGGTTTTGGTCCATGGTATTGAGAAAGGCCTAAAACTATATAAGGAGGAGAATTTAATGGGGATTATATGGAAGCAACTCTTCAGATTTAGGATCACCTCAGAATGAAGATGAATAAGCAAACAAACTATTAGGTATGAATTTATTATCCTATGGTGATACATTTCTCCATCCATTTGAAGATGATGAAAGTGATAGTGAAACGACTCAAAATTTAAAAGGCTTACAGACAAAATTAGAGAACAACAAGATCTATTGGACCAAAGGGAATGTGCCTTCAAAGAAGAAGCTACCAAACTAAAAGCTCAACTAAAGGAAGGAAACAAAGTAAGGAAGCTATTCAAGGAAAAGGAAGATCACTGTCAAAAGCTGCAGCATGAAGTGACATCATTAGGAAATGAAGTAAATGAAAGAAGCACAACAATCAAGAAACTCATAAATAGATCCAATGACTATGAAAGCCTTGAAGCTAAGATCCTCTCGCTAAAAGGAGATCTTGAAAAATCAAATAAGCCGAATAAAGAACTACTCCAAGCTTGAAAAACAAGAAAACGAAATTATTGAATTAAGGCATCCGATGGAAGAAGGAAGAAAAGCTGAAGGAATAATGAAGAAGAAATATCTTGAAAAGGAAGAGCAACATCAGATTGAGGTAAATATTCTAAAAGATAAATTAGAAGAAAAGGATAAGCTCTTATGATTTCAAGATAGTACTAAGATCTTGGATGATATTCTTAGTAGTCAAAGGTCTCCTGCCTTCAAAACTGGTCTTGGGTTTCATGAATATGTTAAAGGTGAATCTAGCTCACAAGCTAACGCAAGTAACTCTAATGTAAAAACTGAAATGTTGAACAAGGGGATTAGAGGTCAACTCCATCTACAACCAAGGAAAGAAATTCTTCAAAGAAAATCTTTCACTCCTAACTATGCAAGTGATAGTTGGTCATTTCCCAAATGAATAATACTGAATGCTTTATATGTCATAATCTTGGACATGTTGCAGCGAGATGCGGAAGGAGAATGGTTCAAGGCCATCACACAGAGAGATCATCAGCTTGCAGGTACTTTAAGGGATATTGCTTTTCTTGCAATATGTTTGGTCACAAAGCCATTGACTTCTATAAAAGAAATATGAAACATTTAAAATGTTATGCATGTAACAAGCTTGGACATATAGCAAGGGAATGCAGGAGAAAATTTTAGGTACCATACCAAAAGGAGAAATCTTCATCACACTCGAAGATATGGAAGAAGAAGGAAGTACAGTCAGAAAAATGTGGCATGGCACAATGTATAGACATAACAAACTCAGGGGGAGCTGAAAGTGTGAAACCTCATTGTTCTAAATCTCATACGCAAGTTTCATAAAGATAAGTCCCGTATATACGTGAGTTTGACACTACACAGTCGCGTATATGTTAGTTTCAGGAAAAGCAGTGGGATAGACTCAGGAGAAAGGGTCTGATATGGTTCAATCAATTATTTACTCTGTTTAATGATTGTTATAATCTGCTAATGATGTGTGGAAATGTGTTGGTAGTCATAAGATGTTATTTACAAGTGCTTTTTGATCCTCACAAGATAACTTGATGTATATCTGATTGATGATGGTTCCTTGATACTTCTTACTGATATGTGCAATGATCAGATATGACAGTGAACAGGTGGAATAGGTTCAGGAGGAGAACATGCTATGCTTCTAATAAAGCATTGTTGGCATTATGTATAGAAGTTCTTGGTACCTAATCAATGATGATGATGCTTATATGGCTAAACAATACATCTTTCTATGTTATGGTTATGAGTTTCCCATGATAAAATCTCATATGATACGTTGGGTCACATAGTTGATATTCAGATCAGATTTATGATGATTGTGGATGAATCTTTGATGATGCATATATTACATATATGTTGTTTACATGGTGATCTTCCTAAGGACAAAGAGAAGTACAAAGCTTGAGTACAAAACTTCAATATTTGATGATGAGCCACTCATTTCTTTTATGTTGTTGTCATCATGCCTTCAAAGATGCATAAAGTTCATATGATATGATGCAGGATTCCTATAGTTCTTGGCTCTCACATGGTTGAGGATTTTTACTGTTGAGGATATCAAGAAATCTTGACAAATGACCATGAGCTTGGGGTTTGCTAGATACATATTGCTAGACTAGATACATGGATAATTACTTAAGTTGCATATTGACAAATATTTTTGATTGGCCAAGAGAATGGTGTTATTGTAGGTCTCATGAAGACATATCCATTTGAAGACATGGATATTCGAAGACATGGCTTACTTAGTCACATAAGGATGATGATTTCTTACCTGATGATGATAGGTTGATACTAGCATATGTTGATTGATGCTTATTAGATGTGGGATGTTCCCTAGTGATGATACATGATTGATATATTGAAGGTTCTTGTGGAAAGATCATGCAGTTCTTGATAATGATGTTATGATCATGGATGATGTCTATGGTATTTTCACATACATATGATATGATGTGAATGATTTGGTGGTACTGCTTGGAGATATGACATTTTCTTAGTTGATTCATGGAGGGTTATGGAAACAAATCAAGTTGATCTTGATGAGATCAAGAGGATGAGTTGATATCTATATGCAGACATACGTTGTCACAGGTTGATGATATTTACACTGTCATATCTTGGGAACTAACGATGTATAGATATGAAAATTCCATTCTGTGATGTATACGCTACTTCTGTATGCTGAACCAGCGTGTATACGCTATTTTACCAAAGCTAACCTATGTACAGATCTGGAAATGCAAAATTTAGGCATCACAACTATTTCAGACTTCATTCATACCCAGATCATCACATTTACATAATAAAACATGCGTTAGTATTTAGATCTAGAATGCTCAAGATCAAACCACATAATGCTAATACATCTAAGCCTTCATGATTCCAGTCCATCAATCATCATCAACCATATAGGTGCATCCTTAGTTCAGATCAAAAACCCATAACCTGCATACTTGATCTCATATCTCATCAGATATTCAATACTTGCTTGACTTGGCCTAATGATCTTCTCCTCCTTATATAGTTTTACGCATTTCTCAATACCATGGACCAGAACCACTTAGGACCAATACCTAGGACCAAATTCCTTGGATCAATACTGCGGACCAAATACCTTGGGTCAGATACCTTGGACCAAAGAAATACCTTGGACCCAAAAACTTGTTTTCCAAAGATATACACACTTTTCCTTCTGTGAAAGTGCACGTGTATGTATACGCTCCTTTTTTTCAATGAACCTGTGTGTATAGATGGCTTGGTCAAGGTGAACTTGCGTATACCTTTCTTTATTCATCTGTGTAGCCTGAACTGTAATTCTTTGTTGTTAACATGTAGTACGTTGATCTTTCATCTGAGTGAGTTTCCATCAAGGACAACACATCTATCATAATGCCAACAATCTCCCCCTTTGGCCTTGATGGCAACGATTCTTTGTTGTTAACTTGCTACACTGTGAACTGTCATCTTAGTGAGTTACCATTGTACATTACTTCTGAACTGATTCCTTTGAACTACCCTGCATCACATCTGTTAACACAACTACCATGTATTATGTAACATCTGATATCTCTTCTGTAGATTCATCGAGTTACCATATATAAGAGAGTTCTTCTGCTACAAATGGGTTGCCATCAATTACAACACATACATCATAATGCCAACAAAATGACCTTCCACTAGTTCTCCAAAAGTTAGAACTAGTTTAACTGACAACAACCTGAGATAATTGACCTTTATTGCTACAAATTAGCAATCGCATATGTAGAACTAAACTCTAACTCCTCCAACTCAAATTTACTGAGTAAACTAGGTGAAACAATCCATGTCACGGAATTTAACATCATCCAAGTTGTCTGTTGATGTGGAATTTCGAATTTTTTCAATTTAATCAAGGGAAAATCAAATTGAGAATTTCTTGCTGCATTTTTCAACACACAATTCATTGGAATGTATTACTTTCACTATGAACTTGGCATAGTTCACATGTTAAGTTCATAAGGTTTCAAGCTGATGTGGTTCTATGTGTTGTGTATATAAATAACAGGTGTCCATCTCTTGCTATTAGAAACAAGACTCCCTATGAAATGTGGTATGGCAACATTCCTTCGGTGAGGCATCTCAAGGTTTTTGGTTCCTCCTGTTATGGCTTCATACCTAAGGAACAGATAAAAAAAATCAGTGCAAGGACTCACAAATGTATCTTCTTTGGGTTCTCATATCTCCAAAGCATACCATCTCTATGATGAAGTGAATAAGAAGTTTATAATATCTAGAGATGTGATATTTCTTGAGTCTTCCAAGATTGACAATGTTGTTGAGTGGTAGCTTAATCATTTGGATATATTCGAACATGCAAAGTATTTTCAAGAGTCTGATAGTGATATTCCACATCTTCTTCTCTTAGATCTATAATTTCTATGAAGAGCCTTGAAGAAATCAGGTTGAAGGAAATTCCTTCCCCTGCTTTGTCAGGAAAGAGCTAAGAGACTACTGGGAGCAGGTAGCCAAATCTGACAAGTAGTGAGGGTACATGAAAGATACATAGCAAGGATTAATGCAAAGGAGTGTATTGACTATATACATATCATCAAACATCTTTCATCCCACTTAGGATGTCTTGCATCATGCCTAGTTAGTCATAAGATCATGTTGGTCACAACCTCTGTAGCTTAAATAAACAAGTGGTAATACTCTTTATCTTTTAAGCTATGTAATAAACAAGTGAAAGGGAGCAAGACACGTAGAGGAAACACCTGGAATGACTTTTAGTTCTTGCAACCATGCATGTCATTGAAGAAAAAATGATACGACAATGATAAGCAAACTTTTAAGCTACATTAAGAGGTGTATTTAAAAAGATTTGCTTTGTTTTCCATACCTATCCTCCAAAGGGTTATGCATTAGATGGAGTCTTCATGCAGTCCTGATATTCTATCATACCTTGGGTTCCTTGGTCTGCTTATTTTTCTCCTCAACTCCTTGAGAGTCATCAATTATTTCATCTTTCTTTGTGGCTCGTGAGAGACATAATTGTGTAGTTTCAACAGGTAGTGAATGTTGCGGGATGAGGCCCTGGGAGGACACATTTACACAGTTTTAGGATGCAAGGCACTGCTATGGGATGAGGCCCTGGGAGGACACATCTATGAAATTTCAAGATGCAAGGCAGACTAGGTAGTCAAGGGACAAAATTGCACTGTTTCTGGAGACAGTGGGTTCCGGCTAAGGGAAGGGCACTAGAGGAAACCACTGCACAATTTTGAATGGTAAGGGAGGTTGGGATTTTTGCGCATTGCACAGTTTGAACAGGTAATGGAAAAGCTTGAGGGTTACATATGTGAAGTGCATAGTTCAGGAAAGTTGGATGAGGTTAGGTTGCTAAGGAAACTCTGAAATTCAGCGAAGTGTGGGATTATTGGAACTTATGTGAGTAGTGATAAAACTTGACTACGATCACAAACTTGAAAACTTAGCGATACAACATGATGTAGGAGCATCCTGCTCAAATGTCATGGTTTATTTGGTTGATTTAAGGGGTGATGTTTTTCTTAATTATTTTATAAATTATGTACATTTTAATAGGAAAATTTGAATGTGTGGTTTACTGTAAATATTCTCTTATAATTGAGAATATGAGAGGAATTTGGTTGTATAGATATGATAGGGATTATGAGCTCATTGAATAGAAATTAGTTGAGTCAAAAGAGGGATAAGATATTTTAGGGATTTAGTTGAGTGACCTATGGAGGAAATCATGGATTTAGAATAATCCATAACTATGTAATTAATTCTATAAATGTAAGCCTACGTATGAGGATAGATAGGATAGAGAGGATAGGGAGAAGTAGCATTAGAGGAAAAGACAGAGATGGGTGTGAGGAAATGTGTGAGGGCCATTTCAAATGCAAAAATCAGGCCAAGAATTTTATGTATATAGTTTGAATAATGAAAGAAAGTTATCATTATGCTATTTCATCTTGGATGATTGTTGATTGATTGAATTCTTGTTGAAGTCTTGGATAAGAGATTAGTTCCTTTAATGTCTTGTGTTGAAGAAATTCTATCATTTTAAAAGACCATTGTAATAAGTCAAATTTTTAGATCTGAAAATATGCATTGAAGAAGCCTGTGATGCCAATTTGAAGTTATCAACGCAAAAGGTGTTTGCATAGGTCATGAAACATGACCAGCTATTACGAGATCTCTTAGTGATTGGAGCAGTGTAAAGTGTTTTAAGAATTTCGAGTGCGTATGTGTAATTTATTTACAACATTGAAGGAAGTATCTTGTCTGTCCACAAAGATCGAGTCATATCCATGAAGGAGAACTTTGGTTTATGTAGAGTAAGAAGGTGAAATCAAGTTAGGAGTTCGATAATCAAATAAAGTGTCATATATGTATGACATGTCGATTCTCTGATTGGGTAAGAGTATGGTAGAGTTAATCGATGTTTGATGTAATTTCCATCATAAGCAAACAAGTGTAAATGGAGCGTCAGATTGTTTAGGTAGAAGAAGAATAGCAGAGGAATAGACTATAGGGAATAGGAGTGTACGAATGCCTTGATCATGGTTGAAGGCATGCACTAAATCATAGCCGTCGATCTCACTAATCAATGCTTACATCACAGTCAACTATAGGGGTTGAGTTGTTTGGTAATCTGGGTGTTATTTGAAGGGCTGCAGACCATTGGATCGCTGCTGATGTTGACCATTGGATTAATATTGCATTGCATCATTCATGAGTGAATGAACCCTAGCCGAGAGAAATTGCGATATGTGATGTGTGATGATTGGGTGTATCAACGATCGTTAGATTAAATGGTAATATCAACAGCATAGAGTGAAGTGCCTGTGCAAAAATGGAAAGTCAATGCAAAAGTCAACATGGGACCGGTTGCTGTTCAAAAACCAATTGTTGTTCAATTGTTGTTCAACTCTTGTTCAGTTGTTGTTCAGTTGCTGTTCAATTGTTGTTTAGTTGTTGTTCAATTGTTGTTCAATTGTTGTTCAGTTGTTGTTCAGTTGTTGTTCAGTTGCTGTTCGATTGTTGTTTAATTGCGATTACTGTTCAGTTGCGATTGTTGTTCAATTGTGATTGCTGTTCAATTCCCGACTGGTGTTCAATTGCGATTTGAGGTCTGGTCTTGTGTACATTCTGGTGGGATTGGAATTCATTAGCGGATTATGTGTAGAAATGTTGCTTGGTGATTGTTCAAGTTTTTATTAAAACCCACCAATAGAAACGCTTTTGATCTGTATAGGTGGGCCATAACCCACAGGTTTACGTAAGGTGATTATGGAAACCAGGGAAATTGCCTTTAGGCGGTTTTTCCTGTGCCACAACATAGACCATCCAAAACATATAACACATACTTCACTTAATGCAACAACCTTTGTGGCATCTTATGGCAAGTGAAACTCCGATTATAGACTTTGGGAGGATAAAGGAAACACTTGTGTAAGAGTGTGTGAAATGAGTGTTAAACATGTCTATGTGGTGAGGACAACCCATTCTCATAAAGATTTCCCCTTAAAGAAAAACAAACCTCCCTTTGCATGACAAGTGATTACCCCCATGCCCAAATATGACATATTCTATGTAAAGATAAAAGCATGAATGACTCTTAAGATCGAAAAGTGGAGCTTGAGATCATCAACTTACCAATAAGTGACTAAGGAACGCTCGATCACAATATCCATAGTAGGCCCTGAAATTTAAGTGCTGGCCAAAATTTTGGAGGGTGTTGCAGCATCTACAACAGAGCCCTCACCTTCTTGCTAGCTTCTTTTTCAACTAGTGTCTTGAATTCTATGAACTTAGAGAATGTCTCATCTTTATTCCACATGAAGAAGATCCAACACTCATCAATAAAAGTGACAAAATATTTGTGTCTGATAGTGTAGGTTGTTGAGAAAGGTCCATAAACATCATAGTGGATCCTTTCTAGGATTGCATGTGCTTTGTTGTCCTGATCATGGAATGTGTATTTCATGTACTTTTGCAACGTACATCCTTTGCATATATCCTACTGCTTAAGTGCTCCTTTAGGAAGGCGAGTGGCTAATTTTTCTATAATATTGAAGGTACCATGATGAAAATTACCAAGTTTTTTGTGCCATAGTTCATCAACATCACAACCCTCACTTTCTCTGCCTTAGTGCTTAATGTAGCACAGTCTTCCACATCTAGCTTATTCAGGTTCTTCACACGAACCCCGATCTGCTTCACCTGCCCCATGGTTATGTGTCTCAGGAATGATTTTCCTTTGTTGAATATCACTTCAAAACCATGGTAAACCAACCGCTTGGTGAATGCTAGTAGACAGACCCCTAATTATTTACCTTTACTTTTTTTTCACTATCGCCTCATATTGAAATTTTGAAGACAAAATATTTCTTTTCTCTTAAAAAATTGTCTTAAAATCCCCCTCCATGTAGTAGTGTCGAATGCAACGATAGACAACTTGTCTGTAATCATATCAGCATATATGAAAGGGACAGAAGAGGAATTTATGTCCGAGAAATCTTGTCAGTAAAACGTGTCACGTTCTTCTTAGTCGACTACCCCCACAAAACAAAGAGACCAATAAATCATTGTCTTTATATAATATAGCGTGAATGGTAAGTAAAATAAAAACCTCGGTATAGGCGCAAGACAATAGTTGTTTACAAGCTGGCGGACTTAGGGTTCATTATCATAGTCAATTTTGCAGTTGTTAGATAATATTGTCTTAAATTGATATGTTTGTGTCTTAATTGTTAATTGTATTAAATAGGTTTGATATAAAGTGGTAATTGTCCTAAATATAAAGTTTTGTCTTAAAAATTTTTTGTCTCAAACTTCTTTTGTCTTAAATATAAAGTTTTGTCTTAAAATAATTTTGTCTTAAATATAAAGTTTTGTCTTTAAATGTTTGTCTCAAACTACTTTTTTCTTAAATATAAAGTTTTGTCTCAAAATTTTTTTGTCTTAAATTATTTTTGTCTTAAATATAAAGTTTTGTCTTAAAATAATTTTGTCTCAAACTGCTTTTGTCTTAAAATATTTTTGTCTTAAACTATTTTTGTCTTAAATATAAAGTTTTTTCTTAAAATATTTTTGTCTCAAACAGTTTTTGTCTTAAAGTTTATATTTAAGACAATTCAATTGATATTAAATTTTAATGCAAAATAACTAAAATAAAAAGTGATTTTTTAAGACAAAAGATTTCTTTTGTCTTAAAAAAATATTTTAAAAGTGACCTTGGTGTAGTAGTGAGTTATCGAATTTGAAAAGGGGGGGACTCGAGACTATTTAGTTTAAGAAGGACATAGGGTGTTTGGTTGGAAATAACTTGGGGTTAGTAGTAATACCTGAATGGCGTTCAAAATGTGTTCTTGTTTGATGCAGAAAATACGTGCAATTATAGATGTAGTACCGACGAAACGAGTGCGAGGAAAGCACACTCACCAAACTTGTAATTAGGGATTCATTATCGTTATGATATATCTTCCCTGCTTTTCTGGGGTTTTGTGCCTTCAAACCTTTGAATTTTTTAGGGTCAATGTATGTTGGGTAACAAAATCTCAAGCATATGGTGAGCATTGCGAGTTTAGGATAGGAGTGAGGTTTTTGGTTCTATTTACATTATGTTTGTCATTATCATTATCTCTTTTGTCTAAATAGGATTTCACTTCGAGAAATAGGTCTACAGGTTTGCTATTCAAGGCATTAATACCGTAGCAAGTATAAGTTGCTCTTTTATAGGCAAGAAGTTGTCTAGGAGGAAATATTATAAATCATATTTTTGCTTCTTGAGCCTAAGCTTTCACAGAAACCTTAGCACAATAGTGCACATGGAGCTTGGGGTTTATAACAACCCCCAAAATGGGGTTCAGGCTAGTTAGGGGCAACTATCTAAGAGTCCCAACTAGAATAGGCAGGTGTGCCTTTCAAAAATCCTTCAAAGACACGCAGGATATTGGCGAGGGACAAAAGCCCTATTAAAGCTCTAAGAACCCATGCAGTGAAGCATACACTTACCATGGGAAGCGATGTTGACATGAGTAGGGTTACCAGTCTAATGTCTAGATCATTGATGGCTAAATTATTTTACATGGCTCCTAGCAAGGCACAAACCCAAAGTGAGGTGACAAAATAGTAGAAACCTTCAATTGGCTATACCCCAAGTGTTAGTATCCTTTCTGAATAACTCACTCCACTTCCATTTTTTGGACGAAGGAGACCTAGAATTGATTTACAAGAAGAAATGGGTTATTGATCATAATCACCTTTGGCTACAAACATGGCATGTGGGTTTCAATCCATTTTCAGAGAAACCTGAGTCTCAAAACCTTTGGGTTAAGCTAGTTGGTTTTCCTCTGCAGCTCTAGACCCATTACATCGTTGTTAAGGTGGCCCACAATTTCAATATGTTTATGTATTTTGATGAGCTATATTTGGTTTCTTTTAACAAGAGGGTCATATGGATCTTGGTGGAGTTTGATGTTTCCGAGGGACTTTCGACTGCTTTTGGTAGAGTTGGAGATTATTCTAGGGGAAAATTCTTTCAATCAATGGTTGGACTAATGGAAGGTCTTGTTGAGATGTTTGTGATGTCGAATGTCATTCCAATATTAATAAGGGATCTAAGTATTTGGTCGCTCTTAAACTTGGACTATGCTAGGTTTCACTAAGTGGTTTAGAATATTTGACTCGTGTTAGTGAGATGGGGCCTAAAATCCCTAGCCTGGGGGACAGGATCTCTATTCTTCCTCGGTGTGGAGAAGTTTAGTATTGAAGTTTTCAAGACTAATAGGTCGTTTGCAATGGGGAGGTTAGTCATTCGCTAGCAGTGGCTTCTAATCTGTTAGTACATGATGTGGGTTCCTTTAGTATGAGGTCTAAGAAAAAATTTGTTGAGGAGATGTTGGTTAACAAGGCTTCGAGTACTGTATATATTGTTGATGGCATGTCTATATCTATGACCATTGTATTCTCTCTCCCCATTTTTATAGAGGGGGAACTCCTGTAATCATCTGGTGTTGTTGGGTCTATGTAATTAAATAGGATCCTATCGTTAGTATGTGTGGGTGCACCTGCTCATTTTGGTGGCCTCTCTCATGACGGTTCTCATCCATCCACTAAGCATGCTTCTTTGTTGGCCCCTTCTACCATAGTATCATGCATTATGGAGAGACAGGTGAAATTGAGGAATCCGTGTACCAGGGTTGAATGTTAGGACCAACCATTCTCCTCTTTCTCTTGGGAAAAAACCTTTCATATCATATGCCTTTTGAGGTATTCTTATCCAGTCACTTATTGCTAAAGAAATTAAAATGCAAGATAATCTTGAAGTTCACTCTTCTTGTTCTGTTACGGATTTTTCATCTGTTTCTTTTTTTTTTATGAAAACATTGACTCTACTCCTTAATCCACTAATGGAATGTGAAATGAAAAATTTCCTCCTCTGAGTAGGAATCCCTATCTTCCTACTAAATAGTTTCACCCTCTCGACTCTGTTATCTCTCACAACCCTCTTTTAAGAACTTTTGGCACCCATTATACATCTTTTTACCTTCGATATTTTGAATTATTCTAACTTTTTGAGCCCCTCAAGAAGGTTCCCTAAACATTGTCTCCCCTCTGTACAACCTATTACCACCATGAATCCTCAACATGATTTTTACCTTGAGAAGGGGTTCTCTTTTGTATCTAATTATTATCTGCTTGACCCCTTGACACTTGGAGGGAGAAATCTAAAGAGGTTTATTTAAGGAGGTCATAAATACTTGTGAACCATAAGGAAATTAGAGTGGAGAATCAATTTAATGAGTTTTTACCATGATCCGCATATCCTATAACATCTAAGGAGTTGGGGGCCCTCCCAATAAACATGCTCTCTGTAGAATTATTGGTCTCCATAAACCCTCTATGATCTCTATTCATGAAACTATGGTGTCATGTGATAAAGTTAGGGAGGAGTTTTATAATATCCATCCTAGGTGTTATATATGCTCCGTTGATGATGTGGGACACTATGGGGGCATACTAGTCGTGTGGAACCCACACGATGTTGTTCTTAGAGAATTCTCTTCCAAGTCTAGTATAATTTTGGAAGGGCGTCTTAGGGAATTGGAGAGTCTTGTCTTGCTTGTCAATTGTTATGGGAAGTATGAGGATAAAGAGGTGTTCTGGAGATAGATTAAGGAAAGTGGTTTTATATTGGAAAATCCACTCATTTTAGCAAGGGACTTTAATTTCACCACCTATGCTAGTGCATTTTTGGGGGTCAATGCTCAGACTCAACATCTTGGCCCAATTTTCACTCAGCTAATTCAAGATTCCAGCCTTATTTATGCATGTGCAATACCTCTACCCCCTACTTGGAAGAATGGACGGTCGAGAGCTCAAGGGATTGCTAAAAGGTTGGATATTTTTCTAATAGTTGAACCCTCAACTGCTAGGATGGGGAAATTTTGGCCCTAGATCTATTCGGAAGGCATATTTGATCATTTTCCCATCTTCCTACAACTAGTTTTTAATGCTTCCCCCACCAAGTTCTTTTTCAAGTTCAACCACTCCTCGATAAAAGATGAATTTCTTCATATCTTTAGCTAATTCCTGTTGGAAGGAGTTTTCAGTTGGGCCATCACATTTTGTTGTGGAATCTTGGATTTCCAAAATGAAGGAACTTAAAAATAGGTTAAAATATCGGCTAAAAAAATTAGTAGAGGGAGTTGGGCTTTGATGAATTAGAGTACATGATGACCTTTCAATCCTATATCTCCTCAGTTTTTTTTTTATGAAGTGAAACTATATCCATGTAATCTAGAATATTGGAAAGCATTTTTACTTAAAGTTAACTAGGAGTAGTGGCGATTGAAAAGTAGAGCTATTTGAGTTAAGGAAGGAGATGATAACAGTGAAATTTTCCATAATTTGTAAAATTTAAGAGAGTTACAAACTTTATTCAGGACATAAAGGATGTTGATGGAAATACTTGTAGCTCAAAAGTGGAATTGGAGGAGGCTCCAAAGGCTTACCTTTCTATCCTTTCCAAAGATTCATGAAAAAGATCAATTTCAACATAGCTTCATGTTACACATCACTTTCCTCGGTTCTTCTGAGGAAGACTCAAACAAGTGGGTGGATCTATCACTTTGGATGAAATTAAATCAACCTTAAAGTTATTTTCTAATGATATGTTAATGGTGTTGGACCCGCCAACATTCAAGGGATCACCTCGGTATGAAGTCCCAATTAGACCTCACACCATTTGGTGTTCGATTCCCATCCAGTATGATGGCCCAGTTGTCATTATCTTTACGATTTGCCTCAACTCTTGCTTGTTAGCACATGATAGTGGTTTTCTTTGTCTTTGAGAAGTGAGGTTCATGTTCCTAGTGAGTGTAAGTGTACTTGTGTTAACTGTTCTTTCAATGTGAGGGGAAAAAGGTGAAGATGAGTTCTAGGTTTAAAGGGATCAGTTCCAAATCGACTAGGAACACATAATACAAAGTACATACACAACTTCTGGTGGAGCAGTCCACTCGGATGTGGCAGTCACAACATACAAGGTAAAATAACACGTACATCACTCACGGATCAGTCCGAGATGAGTGCAATGGTTGTTACAACAAGGTTCATGTGAAAGTTTTGTCTGATGTACAACAAAGCAATTGACATGGACGAGACAACATTAACAACATATACAACACATTTCCATTAATATATTATGCATTACAACAAATGAATCAGTTTAGATGTAGAACACATCGTTAAAGAAACATGCATTACAAGTGTTAAAGATCAGTCTTACAACAAATACAATACATGTGTGAAAATGCGTTGGCCTATTGACAGGCATCTGAATTAAGTGAGAGTTCTAAGACACATCGTTACACCATACATCACTAACCTCGTTCGTTTGTCTGCTTCGCATGCTTTGTCCATCCATCCATTGGTGAACCTATCCATCTACATGTGCTCCCTTCATTCATCCTATTCATTGTCTTGACATGTTTGTGGGTGTACTTGTACCTGCAGTCACTCATGACGAGACGACATCAAATCCAAAACCTCCTAGTATACCATGACACATGATTATTCAGATGTGGGTGACTGGGAAAGGCAACAGGACTGTGATGTGGGATGATGGCTCTGGGCATCTGCTGATGAAAACTGTGGAAGAGTGACTCAGAGATGGAGATAGGTGATCTGAGTCAACACTGACTGACTGTAAGGTCTAGCTCAGTTGGGAGGCAACATTGTGCAAATTTTGGGAGGAACAATCCAGGCTGTTGGAAGGCAAGTCAGGCATGCTCTGCGCATTTTCCAGAACGAATATTCAGTAGGGGCTAGACAGCCAAATTTGGGCAATTTTCTAGAGGAACAGACTGGGCTACCTGAGGGGTCAGCAGGACAGGATTGCATAATTTTTCGAGGGAACTACTTGGGAGACTAGCAGCCAGATATGCACAATTCCCAGAGGGAAATTCTAGTTGTCTGATAGGGTCACTAGAAGCTAGATATATGCAATTCCTAGAGGGAACTACTAGTTGGCTACTAGGGTCACTAGCAGCTAGATCTGAGCAACTCCCAGAGGGAACTGCCAGTTGGCTGCTGGGGTCACTGGCAACCAGATCTGTGCAATTCCTAGAGGGAACTTCCAGTTGGCTGTTGGGGTCACTTGCAGCTAGATCTACGTAATTTCGAGAGGGAACTACCAGTTGGCTGCTCAGTCACTGGTAGCAGAAATTGCGCAATTCCTGAAGGGAATAGACAGTTTGCTACTAGGAGATTATGGATGGGAATGTTACACTAAAATTTGTCACCATGACTATTTGCAGTTAGTATGGCTCCATCAACAGTCATACTATCCTCCTTGGCAAGCCTCATACCTCTACTCTCCATGTCAAACTTCAATAAAGAGAGAAAGTCATTAAAAAACATGCTTATCTCTGGGTACACAGTTTCTCTCTACCTTACATGCGTGTACGCATCCCAAGCTCATTATACATGCGTACTTGTACGCTCTGTATGTCAAGGGATAGGCGCGTACTCCTGTAAAGGTCAAAAGGCACGAGTTTCATCTTAAAAAAGTTACTTGTGGTCATTTCTAGAGCATTCTAGAAGATTGTTTGACGTGTATTGAGCGCCTCCAGATGGTTCATGTATCCCTATGAAAGAGGAACTTATCCCATCAAGAGAGGAGCTACCGCATCCAAAAGAGGGGCTTATCCCATTGATGGTGCACCTGATTAACTTCCTCTAGAGCATTATAAATACAGGCATTGGGCTAGAGGAGGGGAGGTTGAAAGCTGAACATTCCAAAGGGTAGATGCTACTAGAATTAGGACTTCCTTGTAGAAGCTTGTG
>APFE030533985.1:0-13027 GCA_000404065.3 Pinus taeda | reverse complement strand
CCACATCTCTTCTCAGAGATAAGCTACCATCGCCCTAGCTGGTTTATTTCCATTTCTGTTTGTAAGCATATTTCAGTATTTTACATTAATGAAACGAAGTATTATTTCCACTGCATCTCTGTGTTTATGGTTATCACTATAATTTGTTTCATTCCTATTTAAATCCGTATTAGAGCCTTTGAGTTCTTCACTTAACATTCAAGGAGAATTGAATACGAGGTCCATAGAAATGTGTTTATCTTTGTAGTTTGAGGAGAATAAGCCATTTCGAACATTACCCTTATACATTATGTGGGGAATTTGGAGAAGCGGGAATGGGAAGGTCTTCAACCACTCTATCACAAAAACAAAAGACACTTGTATACAAATCTCTACATATTTCATAGAAATTGGGCATATGAAGGAGAATTCTATTGTGAGACATATTCATTATAAGATGGTATGGTATCATTTTCCTATTGGTTTCTCTGATGGGACATCCTCTAGTGGTAGTGGAAATTTCTTGGTATTGAAGTCTGCAACTCCTTTCATTTCAGTTGGAATAGTGGCTCAGGGTTAAGTAATAGAGATGAGCTATTAGCTCTTTTGGGGGCACTTCTATGTGCAAATTGGCTAGCTATAGAGGACTTGGCTATTTTTTGGTCACTCAAAAGTGATAATGGATTGTGTACAACAATGATATTCTTTTAGACAACCTTCCCTCATATTCAGGATGCAAGGTATCAAATTTTTGATGAGATCCTTTTAGAAAGTGTCTATCATTCATGTTTTCATAGAATAGAACCAAGAGAAAGATTTTTTGTCTAAGAAGGGTTGCAATAAATTGCTAGGAAATATTTTACACTCAACCATTAATAGTGACATTCTCTACAGGCCATTGATAGTGACATTCTTTACAATTTCAGGAGTTTCAACTTTTAAAGGAAACCTTAGATAGTTTCACTGTGAAACATTTTACTATAGCCTGCTCAAGTCTTTTGTTATTTTCTTTTCATCACGAAGAACATTTAGAATATAACAAAACTATGTTTGTTGAGAAGAATTCATATAGAGGAAATAATTTTTTTTTGATGATATAGATCTTCAGAGGCACTAGTAGATACATAGTGATTTAGATGAAACATATTTACAATTTTTGAGACTATTATGAGACTTTTATATGACTCAAAGATGCAAGATCATGTGAAATGACTCTAATAAAAATGTATCTACTTTTATTTTTTGTTAATGAAAGTATGATGGTTTTTGTTTTCTCTTGAAAAAAAAAATATTAGAGTCCCCAAGTCTATTTGTACCTGATTGGTGAAGGGACAAAGGTTTTTCATGTATGTAATCTACTTTCATGTGTTGTAATCAAGTCATAGAATAAGAAAATTTATGTAGAGTTTGTAGGCTATGTGGAGAAAATCAACTAGGAAATACATTAACTTGTGGATAAACTCGTGAAAGGGGTATTTTGAGGTAGGTTTAAATATGAATATGTCACTACAATGAACAAAAATTGATTGAGCTCTATCCATCCAATTTTTTGGTAGAGGCTATAGAGTGTTTTTTTTTTGTGGTGAAGGTACACATGTTTTTTATTTTTTATTTTTCCAAATCACCATAAAAAAAAATCCAATTTGGAGGGAGCTTGTGTGTTGTAGAAAATTAATGGAAAAGATGACGAATGCTAAAATTTAGGTGGAGAATTTAAACGGTAAAAACAAATTAGGATTATGCAAACTTAAGACGTAATATTTATTAGTACAACAAGGATTGTATAAGGCATTGGATGGAAAGATGAAAACAATTGTGCGCATAACAAATGATGAATGAGAATATTTGGATGCGAGATCTCTCAACACCATTCAATTATGTCTTGTAGGTGATGCTCTATTTAATATTATTGGAAAGAGAATAACAATAGGCTTATTTTGAAAAAGATAAGCCTTTATATGATAAAATCATTGAAAAACTTAATCTACTTGAAGTGGAAACTATACAATGTATTTATGAAAGAAGGTACTCAAACCACTGATTATTTAAATATATTTAATACTCTTATATGCTAGTTAATTAGTCTAGAAATAAAAATTAATGAGAAAGATAAGGAAGTGGAATTATTGTGTTCATTCTCTAAATCTTAGGGTCACTTAGTAACTTCCATTAGCTTTAGTACAATTGATCCTCTTGACTATGATTCTATTGTGGGAGCCTTGTTGTCTAAGGAATTGCAAAGAAAATACAATATTGAAAACCCACACTAGAAGAAATGGTGGCTAGAGGTTAATCCAAATAAAAAGGAGAGAATTTAAGAGGTACAAAAAGATCAAAGTCAAAAGCAAAAAAGGGTAAACTCAAATTTTGGTACTATAGTAAATAATGGCATCTGAAGAAAGATTGTCAAAGTAGGAAAGAATCCAAGGAAGATTCCAAAAATGAATTAAAGCCAGTTGAATAAATTCCAAGTATGGCTAATGAAGTCTTATCTATTTGTAATGCTTGAAAATACTATTAAGAATGGTTTTTAGATTTTGGTGCTTTGTATCTCTACATAAAAGTTGATTTTCTTCATATCAAGTTGTGGATGGTGGTATTATTCTTGTGGGAAATAACATTTCTTATAATACTATTGGGGTTGGAAGCATTAAGAATAAAATACTTGATGGTACGATAAGGATATTGACAGTGGTTAGACATGTGCCTAAACTAATGAAGAATTTAATTTCTTCGGGAGTCATGATTCTAGAGGTTGCAAATTGATAGGTTAAGGTGGAGCTGTAAAGGTATCCAACGATGCTTTGGTGGTTATGAAGGATATAAAGACTGAAAATGTTTATAGGCTAGAATGAAGAAAAAATGGTATATGAGGTGGAAAATGAATTTACTTGTTTATGGCATAAACCATTGGGTCATATGAGAAAGAAAGGGCTAAAAGTACTAAAAAATTGCAAATTACTTCCAAATTTTAAATCTTTGAATTTAAACTTTTGCTAACATTGCCTTTTGGAAAGAGATGTATAAAGAAGTTTAAAGCTATAAGTCATACTACTAAAGGTGTTCTAGATTATATCCATTCAAATGTTTGGGGACCATCCTCTACAGTTTCTCTTGGAGGATCATCATATTTTGTAACATTTATAGATGATATAGCTAGAAAGGTGTGGGTATATATCTTGAAAAGAAAAGATGAAATGTTTAATATATTTAAACAATTTAGAGTTATGGGAGAAAAAAGAACATGAAGGAAAATAAAATGTTTAAAAAAAATAATGGAGGTGATTTCATATCTTTAGAATTTGAAAAATATTGTAAATAAGTTGTGATAAAAAGGCATAAAATCACTACATATATTCACCTATAAAATTGCATGAAATAATGCATGAAAACAAATCTATGAGAAAGGGCAAGGAGCATGCTCAACAATGCCAATTTGCAACAATATGTGTGGGTAGAAGAAGTCCCTACTTACTATCTTGTAAATTTAGCACCATCGGTTGCAATAGATTGTAAAATTCCTAAAGCGGCATGGATAGGCCATCCTTGTGATTGCTCATTTTTTTTGTGATGGTTATGCTCTTACTCCTAAAAACCAACATTCTAAGTTAGACCATAGATCGAATAAACATGTATTTATTGGTCATGATAAATCATCACTAATAGAGATGTAGTATTATATGAGTTCCCATTCATAATATTAGATATTGTAAAAGTTGATTTGAAATATGAACAAGTGTCGTTAAATCAACAAATTCAATTGGAGACTCAAACATCTACAAAAAATACAAAGTAGGAAGAAGCTTCTGATGATAAAGAAAAAATTGATGTTGTAGATATTTAGGTTAATATGAAAATCCCACAATCAAGACCGAGAAGATACACATGGGACAAAAATTCTCCTAAAAGGTATATTGAGTTTGTTTAATCTATTGCTTTGATTAGTGATGTCAAGGAATCTTTTTTTTATTAGGAAGAAATAGATAATACCAATGATGCTAAATGGAAGATGTAAATGGGGGAAGAGATGGATACCTTGGAATTTTTTTTTGAGACTTGGTAGAACTTCAAAAAATATAAAAAATGTTGGGTGTTAGTGGGTATACAAATTGAAGAAAGGCATTTGATAGTAAAGTTGAAAGATATAAAGATACACTGGTAGAAAATGGGTATTCTCAGATGGAAGGTATTGATTTCCATGAGATATTTTCACCAGTTGTTAAGATTATTTCTATTCATATTATATTAACACTAGTTCTTTTGCTTAATCTTGAGTTGGAATAGTTAGATGTTAAAACATCATTTTTCCATGGAGATTTGGTTGAGGAAATATACATGGAATAACCAAAATAATTTTTCAACATCACAAAAGAAGGTTAGTTTGCAAGATCAAGAATTCATTGTATGTATTGAAAGAATCTCCCAAGAAATGGTACAAGAAGTTTGCTTCCTTCATGATGACCAAGAATAATAGAAGAGGTAAGTATGAGAATTGTGTTTATTTCAAAATTATGAATGAGATATTCATAATATTGGTGTGATATGTTGACAATATGCGTTTTTCAAGGAAAAACATGGATGAGATCAATAGGTCAAATGCTCAGTGGGATAGGACTATTAACATAAATGATATAGGAGAAAGAAAAAAAATCTTCTTTGGCATAAAAATACACCAATATAGAAAAATGTTACTATTAGGTTATTACAACAAAAATATGTGGAGAAAACACTTGTAAAATTTGGTATGGATAGTGTGAAACCTATAAATATCTCTTTATCTTCCCATTTTAAGTTTTCTTAGACTTATATCTTAGTAGTGAGGAAGAAAAGGATTATATGTCCTGTGTACAATATGATAATGTAGTAGAAAGTTTAATGTATTTGATGATATGTGCTAGAATAGATCTTTCACATATAGAGGGTTAGTAGATACATGGAAAATATAGGAAGGTAGCATTGGAGCACAATGAATTGGGTGCTTCAATATATTAAAGGCACATATGATTATTACATCACCTTTAACAATTATAGTGATGATTTTTGTGGTTATGTTAATTTATATTTTGTAGGGGATTTGGGAGGGAGGAGATATACATCAAGTTATGTCTTTAATCTTATAGGTAGATATATTAATTGGATGTTAAGGATTCAAGAAACAATTTCTTTATCCACTAATGAGGCATAATATATCACTGCCTCTGTCTCACATGCATGTAAGGATAAAATTTGGTTGCGGGGTCTTTTCTGGTGAGTTTGGAAGACTACAAGACAATGTAATTGTATTTTTGTGATAATCAAAGTGCATCCGTTTGGCTACTAGTCCAACTTATCATATGTTGGGTAGCGGATCCCCCCATAAGCAAAGTTTGGGGCTTAGAGTCCGATTTTGGTCAATGCAATGTAAAGATGCCAAAAAATGCGGGCACGGAGCATGAGAGTCTAGGGTTGTCCGCCCTAAAATATTGTAATTTAATCTAGAATGTGTTGGCCTACCCATGGTCCATGGACCATGGGATTGTATAAATAGAGTGAGGCTCTAAGTGAAGAAGGAAGTTTAGCTTTGAGTTTTGTTCTGGATTGTTATGGGTTTTTGAATATGATATTCGCTCTGAGTTTGTAAGTCTAAGTCTCGGGTTGTGGGAGTAGGAAGAGGCTCTGCAGCTGTGTACACAGAGGCCTCGTAGAGTCTGCAGCTGTGTGCACGAACCCCTGCAGCTGAGTGCGTAGTGTGGAGTTGGATTGTACTGAAATAGAAAGTTAATAAACGCTAAGTTGATTCTGAAATATTGTGCATCTATTCACACATTTGTATGTTTATGCTTCTGGTATAGGTTTATGCATCTCTTTATAGTTTATGATTATGCGCACTAGTTATAAATGTTAAATGAGTAAATAAGAATACTAGACCCACAAAATTAAGTTGGATCTATAATAAAATCACCGAAAGGGTAATGGATCGAAGTTGTGCCTTGTTGTGCTTTGTATAGAGCTACACGAAGGTTAAACAGCTGCACGGAGTAGCGCCAGTGTGCAGGATTGGTTCGTGACCATTCCAAACCTCATCAAGACATCCCTAGGGTGCAGAAACCTGGTTCCAACACCCTCCCATACTACCTCGGGTGAGACATTAGTTTTCTCTCTGCGGGCTATTGCTGAAAGTGTCGGTAGTTTCGGGATTTGTTTGGCTAAAACACTTCTGAACTTGGGTCATGCCCCAGTAAGCCAACAAATGGTTCCATTGCTAGGACCAGGATTTGCCTAAGGGATGTTTGATGTCGAAACACTGGAACCTTACAAAGAAGGAAAGTAAAGAGTGGTTAGATTAGAAGCTTCACGAATTTGTCATACAAGAAATAAAACTCTGCATGTATGCGAGAGGAGGTGGTTGGATTGCTACATATATACGGAAATCCACAAGATCTTCTTCACGTCTTTCTCTTCTGAACTGTATGATTGGATGGGAGATTAGCCGACAGTCATGGAAGATATAAGATTGATAAACCAATAGTGTGGACCCTAGAGTTGGTGTGTAGGTTAGAGGCATCAGAGGATAAGATCGCGTGGGCCATGGACCATTGGCTCGATCGGATAATAGGGGGGTTCATCACTGAGTTTTCAGTGGACATGACCGTGAGCTATAAGGATGCAGAACGATGTTTTCTCAAAGGACCGCGAGGTAGGTACATTAAATCTATGAATACCTGGATTAAGATGTTGTTATGTGAAAAACGGGTTATGTGAGTACATTAATGAGTGGAACGACGTGGAGCGGAAAAATCTACAAAGGGATCGAAGGATTAGAGAATAGTCAAATGATTTCACCTTCACAAGAAAGTGAGGAGGATCTCTCTTGGTTCTCCCCAAGAAGTGTGATCCAGTTGATAAAGAAGTGCATTCCACAGTTACCACCCCCATCCATGCCATCACCCACTTCACCTACTTCAGCCCCATCTTCACCCACCCCACCTCCACCACCCCCAGGGTTTAGCATGCAGAGTCTGAAGCAAGATATGGCATTGCAACTAGAGGTGCATGAAGAAATATGGTGTATAAAGTGTAAAGGCTAGGGCCACGACAAGGATCATTGTCCCGTATTCGCGAACTATTTGGCAGGAGGGGGACTAATGCCGTTGAGAATAGAGGCACAGTCAAGACCAAGTGTGGCACCCGTGCTCTAGTGTGTGATCTGTTAGGTTGGAGGAAGGCACATGACGGACAATTGTCATTTGTTGCAGAAGTATACATAGAATCTCTAGTATCCGTTTTGAAATTTTTGTAGATCAGTGGGCCACGACGAGCGTACTTGTCGCATCTATGAGTTAATGAAGGAGTGGACCCTAGCATATAGAATGCAGATGGAAATGTGAGGCCTTGACCCAGCTTTGGGGATGGCGCGTGTTGGATTTCAATGGCGAGGTCGAGGACGAGGAGGAATGGGGCCAGGAAGGGGCCGAGGATAGTTAATTTGTTACAATTGCCATGGACCAAGGCACTATGCTCATGATTGCACCAACCCGATGAAACTTTCGTGTTCGTACTATGAGCAGTTTGATCATGAAATGATAGATTGTCCTACGTTGATCGCACAAATGTGCAAGAAAGGGGTACCACAGTCTACTCCGACCTAGAATGTCCAAATGATGAAGTCTGAGCTGCGCGAAGAAGACCCCGATGTGAAAATAGTGCTCAGAAGCGGTGTGACCACAGGGGAAGACAAAGGGAAGTAGCCCGAGGAAGATACATGGGTTTGCAAGGCTCCTACAAAGGAACCTAAGTTCAACTTGGAATGCACAAAGGAGACATTTATGGAAGCTAAGAAGAGCTTCACGGAGACCTCTACTTCAGGTAGTAAGAATCAACTAGAGCCAGGAATGGATCCTTCTATGCTTACCACCTTTCTAAAGACATGCATGAAGCTGTTGCAAGACACTAAGGTGGTTAAAGGACTACAATAATTGATCACCAGGTGTGCAGGGTTGGGTGAACTGCATGTAGTCTGGAAGCTGGGAAGGCATGCATTGCGCACTGGGAGGGAAATGAGACTGACGGCGTAGATTGGTGAGTATGAAATGGATCAAGTTTATCCTGGACCTGGGGTTGGACATGAATGTGTTACCTAAGTAGACCTGGTAATGCATGGGTAGGCCCACGCTACAGTGGTCCCCTATTCAATTATGGATGGCGAACCAACAAAAGATCATGACCATGGGAAGATTGCAAGAGGTGACAGTTGATATTGAAGGCGCAAGCACCTAGACGGATTTTGAAGTGATAGAAATTGTCGATGACAACAATCCTTATCCCGCATTGTTAGGAATCAACTGGGCGATGGATATGAATGGAGTCATCAATTTGAAGAAGAGGAAGATGATATTTGAGAAAAAATCCCTTCGTGTAGTAGCCGCTAGATACGGTTGAAGGTGCGCACTACACTGAACCTGTACGCAATGACGACAACGATGATGAACTGGATTGCATTTACCAGACAATAACACAAGACCAAGATCGAGTGAACCTGATAGAAGACGATAGAATCTCATGGGAACGTGACAGTTCCTGTACTTCAGATTCAGATGAGGAGATAGAATGTTAGCAGAATTGGCTGCATGAGGTAACAACGTTGAGTTGCAACATGATGACTAAATCACTGTGGTGCATGACAACCAAAGCAAGGGAACTGCCAACATATGAGGGGTTAACAAGAGTGGATGAATTCTTAGACAAATTTGAAAGGGCAGTATTGGAACAGCAGGGTTATGAGGCAATGGAATGGGTGTTGTGTGAGACATCCGCACGATGGTGGAATACACATCAGAAGACTATGGGGAACTGACACGAATGTAGAAGACGAATGTGCTTACGGTTTAAAAGTCCCCAGTGTCGAACGTAAGCCAAGTAGCCAGGACGAAACAGTCTGCGTGCCCACCTGGGTCGATGGGTGCAGTTAGGTGCTATGCAAGCACGAACTAGATTGAGGATCAAAAATCAAAACCTGACACGGTAGCAGGAAGAGCGACCAACTTTCTACATCAGAGCCATCACAAAGTTATGTGGAGTCATGAGCAGGGTCCACTGGGCGAGACAAACTGACTGAAACCCGTGCGTACTAGTGGTTCGATGGGCCTATAGGACCATAAGCAAAAACCGGAGTGCAGAAATGACCCCAACACTAACAAGAAGAGAGGAAACCTGGAGCGCAACAAAGAATCCCCGCCCCACAGCTCCCACAGTTGGGGCAGGATGTGAAGACCTGGGTAAAGGAATTAGGCAGTTACAGGAAACCATTCGGCAAGGAATATTGAAACTTCACAAACTCGATGAAGATTGGGCACGACTAAGGAAGAAAAGCGTGACATTGGATGAAGAAATCAGCGAACTAGACACCAAAGTCAGAAAGCAGGCCATGAGAGCTAAGCATGATGGGGCCCAGTCTAACCAACCCTACTACTGCATTAGAAGGAGTTGTGACCCTCCTAACATGGCCATGACCCCACCTTACTAAACAACGGAGCACACCATATGAAGAAGAATGTGACGCACTAATAGACGCAAGGGTATTTGAAGGGTGCCCGCAGCCCAGGCTAGTAGGAAAATGGAAGCTTCGTGTTGAGGGTGTGAACCCATGACTATCTACAGGAAGTATAGCCTCATCACCCCAAGCAGTTGAAAGAAAATGTGGGACTATAAACGAGTCTACAGGAGCGCTGCGCGGGAAGGTGGTTCCTCGCAGGGCTAGTATGTCACAAGGATCGCAGTTGCGCATATGGGGATGTGCTGCTACACGGGTAAGATGGGAGGTGATCGTTGATGTCACTATTCATGAAAAGAGGTCCAAATCAAGGTAGAAAGGAGCGGGCGGTGGGCCATTAAGATAGGAATTAAGAGCTAGATTCGGGACGATCTGCCACCAAGAAGGTATTAATGACTCAACAATGGAGGGAAGGGTTGAATTCGAATTCAACCGCTACTATAAAATCCCTTGGGGTAGCCTCAAGGCAAGCATCCAGACTTGAATCAACCACAGGCCGCAGTTGTCCCCGATGGTATACAATAGTTTGCAAAGCACAATAGAATTTAAGGCTAATATGCATAATCTATATATCCGGGCACAAAAGGATCTAGCCCGAACATGGGTGAAGCTCCCATTCATTGCAATGGACGATGAAATTTTTGAGGTAATGGCGACATGGTCTCCGGAGTGGCATGCTTCGGACTTGAAGGAACTAGAAAAGATCGTAGAACAGCAGTGGAAGAGGGAAACCAAGCTGCGCATTGCGAAGCTGGTAGAGAGATAGCACTAGGAACAGGAAGTAGCCACATAGTGGAAGGTGGATAAGGCAACAGCGACAGCACAGATGGTAGAACCCACAACCGCAACCACCACAGAGACTGAGGAAGGTCAAGATATGTCCACAGAGCAGGACATACAGGGGGAGGATGAGGAAGAGGAACGTACAACAATATCAACCCAACTTAAGAGGCCGCGCGGCTAGGAAAAGCCAACTGTACAAAAGAAGACAAAGACAAAAAAGACCTCTAAGGGAGTCATTCTTGACAGTGGCAAATGAGTGTGTGATGTCACTATGGACGCTCTAGAAGAGTTGATGATGGAATAGACCATTATGTTGGGGGTGCTCAAAGTGTAGTTGTAGGCACTACAAGTGCGATCCCCTGGAGTGATGACACAAGACCTCGTGGAAGGTGTAGCCGAAGTTGAGCAGATGGTGCACACCTGCACAATGAACACTCTGGTGTTACTAGAAGGCACCATCTTAGCAGAAGTTGAGGGTGACCTGAGGGGCTGGAGGATGAATTTTGCCACCCTTCCGAGAGAAACCTTATACCAGCTGCAAAATGAGGAAATTGTTGAGCTTCGTGCCAGGGAGGGCTGTGCTCTCCAAGTCTTGAGCGAGCAGAAGGTAAATTTAGACTAGCTCAACCTGTAGTGCGACAACCTAGTTGCCCAAAACCAAGGATTAGAACAGGTAGTGGAGGAGGCATGTAGCAGCATTCTGGAGTTGGCCATGCTGGCGGCACTCCCCACCGTGGAAAAAATTCACCAACTAGCAGCTGGAGTCCACAGGACTCAGGAGGAGGCTGCAAACGCCTAGTTGGAGCTGAACTTGCAGATCGCGGAGCTGTGACTACATGCACAACCCTTTACACCCCTGGAAGTCAGAGAGCAATGCCACCATACCATTCAAATAGAGTTGCAAGAGATAGAGCACGCTGTACATGACTGCATGGGATTGTTGGACTAGTCCCTCTTCACACTCACTTCACTGCAGGAGGACCCAACGCTACAATAGTTGGAGACAAAAGTGCGGGAATTGCAGTAGGCCTATGATAATGTCCAAGGAACCACGCTGATGGTTGCCCTTACTCAGTGAATGTCCAAAATGAGGGAGGCCCAGGCTCTAAAGGCATAGGTGGATGCCACACGTCAGAAAGAAACAATTCTTAAAGAACGCATCCAACCTTGGCTCGAGGAAGCATTCATGGTTACCACCATGATCGAGGGGACGCTGGCCTAGATGTAGGATACCTATGTGCAAAGGCAAAAGGGTGCCTATGACAATGATGCATCAGAGAGTCATGCATAATTGATACAATAGAAAATGAAGGAATGTATGGCAGACGTCTACGAAGCGCAGAAGTTGTTAGATGGACTCTGAGCAATGATCAACGCACCAGCCAAGTGACTTGGGACGAGTCACATTGATTATTTTGGGGGCTTGTTGGGCAGCGAATTCCCCCATAAGAAGATTTTTGGGGCTTAGAGTTCGATTTTGGTCAATGTAATGTAAGGATCCTGCAAAATACAGGCATGGAGCGTGAGAGTCTAGGGTTTTTCACCCTAAAATATTGTAATTTAATCTAGAATGTGTTAGCCTACCCATGGTCTGTGGACCATGGGAATGTATAAATAGAGCAAGGCTCTAAGTGAAGAAGGCAGTTCAGTTTTGAGTTTTGTTCTCAATTGTTATGGGTTTTTGAATACGATATTAGCTCTGAGTTTGTAAGTCTAACTCTTGGGTTGTGGGAGTAGGAAGAGGCTCTGCAGCTGTGTGCACAGAGGCCTGGTAGAGTCTGTAGCTATGTGCGTGGACCACTGCAGCTAAGTGCGTAGGGTGGAGTTGGATTGTACTGGAACAGAAATTTAATAAATGGTAAGTCGATTTTGAAATATTGTGCATTTCTTCACGGATCTGTATGTGTTATGCTTTTGGTATAGTTTTATGCATCTCTTTAGAGTTTATGATTATGCGCACTGGTTATAAATGTTAAATGATAAATAAGAATACTATACCCACAAAATTAAGTCAAATCTATAATAAAATCACCGAAAGGGTAACAGATCTAGGCTGTGCCTTGTCGCACTCTATATAAAGCTACGCAAAGGTCAAACAGATTTGCAGAGTAGCGCCAGTGCGCAGGACTGGTTCGCAACCATTCTAGACCTCATTCAGACATCCCTAGGGTGCAAAAACCTGGTTCCAGCACCCTCCCATATTACCTCGAGTGAGACCTCAGTGCGTAGTCCGTGAACTGTTGTCAAAAGGGCTGGTCGTTTCGGGATTTGTTTGGATAAAACACTTCTGAACCTGGGTCAAGCTCCAATAAGCCAACATCATAGTAATACTAAGCATATTTTGTTAAGTACAATTTTTTAATACAATGAACTGTAAACTACCATGGATATTCCACTATACAGTTTGTCACAATAAACTTGCTAAATAAATTTAAATCTATACTATGAGGGTTCATTTCCTTATATTCCAAATTTATTAAATACTATTTTCTATTTATGCATGTAATAGATAAAATTCAAAATATAGAGCAAAATAAAATACAATCAGACACGAACCATAGTCAAGACAAGATATTCTATTAGAAACCCTTAAGGGAGAAAACCTAGTTGGAAGATAAGGTTTCTCTACTCTCTCTTTCCATGGAATGTAAGTAATGCTCGTACAAAATGAGAAGGCACTCTGTGTGGAGTAACTTGAGACCTGTGATTTAATAGGCTACTATAGACACTAAACAA
>APFE030533980.1:0-14760 GCA_000404065.3 Pinus taeda | reverse complement strand
AAAAAAAATAATCTACAATATACCTTTAGAATATATTGGTGCATAAATCAACATAAAAGGTAGGAAAATTTGTCATAGTCAAAGATTTGAATACATGTTTAAATTCTAAATTAGTCTTTGTAGTTTAAAATTTAAATTGGAATATATATTTTTTATAAATATAAGATGTGTAAATATATTAAAATAAAATAATAAAATATTATGTAATTTAAATGTGTTTATTAAAATATATTTTTAAATATTGGGCAAATTTATCATCAAACAGAAAGTAGAGACAACCATAAAATATATTATAGTTGTTAAAGTTTTTTATTATATTTATTTAGAATATAAGTTTAAAAAATAATTTAAATAATAAAATTTACAATTAAATTGTCCACCTAGGGTATAGAGGGTGATGGGATGTACTTTTAAGTCTCGGTGAGGTGATGTGGAGGTCACCCATTCGAAATTCCTTGAGCAAAAAGCTAGTAATGTTAAGGGATGGTGTGGCCTAGGCGAGTGCAATCCCCCGAGTGACTTAAATAACATATATCACTCTGAAACAAAAATATAAAGTGATAAACAATGGCTTTGACTAGTAAATACACGACATCTATACTACCTAATTTCAGAGGTGAAGTCTAGAAAATGCTTTAATACAACATCTATACTACAGAATACTTTAATACAACATTTATACTACGGAATTGGAATTTGAGACCTAAAGTTCAGAAAATGCTTTAAATATTAAATTTCCAATGCTAATCACATCAAATAAATATTTAAAAAACTATTTGTCAAAAGATTAAATTATTAAATTTCCAATGAAAATCGCATGGTTAAAAAAATGTTAGTCAAAAGATTAAATTATTAAATTTCCGATGAGAATCACGTCGAAAGGATGAGTGGAAGGGCTGGGTAATTGTTCTTTCCAGCGAAAAAAAAAATGTTCTTAGAGTGCGTAATTTAAATAGGTTACAATTTCATTATGATTTTGAGAATTGTGAAAACTGTAGCTTCAAACCAGCACTGCCGGGTAAAAATTGAATAACCAAATTCCAACCTGGCACAAAACCCTAAAACACTTGGACTGGTCCTTTTCGGCATCTGTGTTTTCCGGATTTTAACGTTCTTTGATAATCAAAGCTGACCGACGACTAGTTTGTATCCGAAACTCTAAAATACAAAGATGAAACCCTAACATACAAAGCACGTTCATCATTTAAATACCGACTCGATTCGATTCTCCTGCAATGTGGGTTTCATAAAGTTCATGCTCAGGGCCCAGAAGCTTCTGATTAACCTCTGCAATTTCCTTGGCTTCGCAATGGAGAAACCCAGGTCGGAAATCTTAGCATTCGTTTCTGTGTTACTACTGATGTCCTTAAACTCATGCCATGGACAGAAGATAGCACAATGTGTAGGACAAGACCGTGTTGCCTTGTTGGCTTTCAAAGCCGGTATCGTGGAGGATCCGAGCGGAGCTCTTAAATCATGGACGGGAAATGATTGCTGCAAATGGAAGGGCGTGTCCTGCGATAACAATGGCGGTCGGGTGGTGAGCCTCATTCTTGATGGGGATCCCATGGGCGCAGGCAACACTAGCGTTTACATGAGTGGAAGCATATCAGAATCCATCGGGAACCTGTCATACCTTCGCACCTTTACCCTTATGAGGTGGAAAAATATAGGTGGAATAATTCCAGCTTCTATTTCTCGCCTTTCAGCCTTGAACCATCTTACTCTGGATAACAACAAACTCACCGGTTCCATTCCTTCTGACATTGGCCAACTGCTCAGTCTACAGTCGCTGTCTCTCACCGGAAACTTGATTGCCGGTCCTATTCCGGAATCCATTGGAAATCTACGGAATTTAACTTCTTTGTACTTGGATTCGAATCGGCTTTCTGGTTTCATTCCATCAAGCATTGGAAATCTGAGACTCCTGTCCGTGTTGACCATGAACAACAATACGCTCTCGGGTCCCCTTCCGGACTCCATGGGAAATCTGAAGCAGCTAACAACGCTACACATACAAAATAATTTGCTGACGGGTAAGATTCCATCCTCGTTAGGAAATATGTCAATGCTGGCAGAGCTGTTGGCAAGTAACAATCGTTTGAGTGGAAGCATTCCAGAATCACTGGGTTTGTTGAGCGCTAATTTTTATAAATTGGCTTTGGATCAGAATCTATTGACGGGATCTATTCCACCGTCCTTAACGAAGTTAACATCTCTTATAACCATTGATCTGTCCCAAAACAAACTCACCGGGAATATCCCCTGTATTCCCGACTCCTCCCAGCTTCAAGCCCTTGTTCTGAACAAAAATAGCCTATCCGGCGACATCCCCGACTGCTTAGGCAATCATCCAAAACTCCACTCGTTGCAGTTATCGTTCAACAATTTCGCAGGCCAACTACCCAATTCTTTTGGCGGGAATTCAAGCCTGGATTTTCTTCACATTTCAAACAATAAGCTTACTGGTAGCATACCCGAATCGTTGGGTGATATGCCAAATCTGGAATTCCTTGATCTGTCAAATAATCAACTAAAGGGAACCATTCCGGAGAAGATGGTTCAACTCAAGGGTCTGAGTGAGTTGAATTTGAGCTTCAACCGTCTGTGTGGCATGATTCCACGAGGGGAACCGTTGGATTCATTCCCTGCTTCTACATACAGCCACAATGCCTGTCTCTGTGGTTCGCCTCTTCCTCCTTGTCGTTCAGCTTGAAGGGCGCATGGATTAGTCTGCATGCCAAAATTTGAGATTGTATAATGAGATTCATTACTAAATAAGGCTGCCATTATCGCAGCGATCTTGTTTTCAATTTAGGGAATGCTGTCTTTTATTTTATTCTGATATTTTATTAATTAAAATAATGTGTATTTTAAGCAAATACTATTTCGTTGCGCTGGGTACGAAAATATTAAGCGGCTGGTTTTTGTAGGGTTTAGTTTTTATGATGGTGATTATTCATTTAAATTTTATTTGATATTTTGGGCGTGGGAGCTAGTTATAAAGAATAATATTTATTCATTAGATACAAATTTATCTTATTCCTATATATAGTTATCAATCACAAATAAAAAAAAAAGGACAAGACTATAAAAAAATAATAAGTCATAACAAATATCTATATATATATATAAAGTATTGAGATAAGTAAATATATTCTTGTATTCCGAACCTGTCATAAAATTATTGCTTTACTCTAAAGCTATGATGTATCCATGAAAAGCTATAAACAAATTCCAAAACTGATACTCTCTTAAAAAAATTATAAGATTTTGCTATGTATGTTTAGTTATGCCCACTCGGAGAAATTTGTGAATAACTTTATTAAACTCTTAGATTTTTCACTCACCATAAGCGAGTGTTAATTCTTTTTTGGGAAAATTCATCAATTTCTTACTTTTGTTACGAAATGTATAGATATGAGAAAGATAAATAAGTAAGATATGAGAAAGATGAATAAGTAAATTTACTTGATTTGATCAAAATGTTATGATTTTGGGACATAAGTTTGTGATTCTTCAAACTAGTTTTCCATTAAACCAATTTATTACGTTCATGGATTCTTCATAGACATAGATCTTAGAAATATGTAGATGCTCAACAAGTTGCAAAAAGAGCTTTATTTAAGAAAAATTACATAATTATTTGTAGAATTTCCAATACTACATGAGAAAAAGAAAGAAATATTGTGATAGAGAAATATAGTCTTCCACCAAAACCTCCCATGAAAGGGGAAAGTTGTATAATCCATCCAAGTAGGCCCATGAATTATCTTTTTTTCATGTCCTACCTATCATGAGTAGGTGAGTGTAATGCTTAAGCCGTTTAAAGCCACTCTTATGATTCATTTTAATTTTATATGATATTTTGAGGACTCGAAAAAATTAATATAGATTAATATCTATATTATGAGATTTTAAGTTTAAGTCGAGTCAACTTATTATTGTTTTTATTTAACCTTGAAAATAATTTTAACATGTATACTACATATACACAATTAAAAATATATATATCAAATTGATAAGCATTCTATTTATTTATAATATTATTATAGCAATTTCGCTAGGCAATTTGCGCCAATTATGACCTAAAAATTATTTAATCTCCACATGAACAATTAATTATATATAGTATATATATATTATATTATTATATATATAATAATGATTATGACTAATGTATCTTAAGATTTATATGGTTTAGGAAATTTTAAGTACATTAAGAGATTAAATTGTAATATTTTATTTCTATCTTCATAAAGAAGTGAGAATTGTTTCTAATTCAGTTTTGTTGAGTTAAAACATCAAAAATGTTGGTAATATGACAAATATTCTGAAAATTATAGAGAAAGTGACTATAAGATGGACAATCTAAGCAAAAAAAAATTCACCTTCCCATGGTGTTTTAGGAATCAAGGAACGCCTAGTTTCACTATGAAACTTGTGAAATGTAACTCTAATCTTGGAAAAGTTTACTTTATTCTTAATAATAGTCAAGACACAGAGATAACTGTGGTTTTAGAGATTGGGGTTGATCACCTCCTTATAATATTGTAGTTTCTTTTTTCCCCAACTCTTTATTTACTCACAATTCTTCCTTAAATTTGGCACTAATAATATTTTTAATATTATCTTAATTTTGTAAGACCATCTCCTCCCTTATTCTCCAATTGTCTAGCCAAGACTAGGATGTAGAAATTTTGAATAATATGACACATATTCACAGAGATTATCCTGATTATACACTAATTGCAGAATACATGCATAATACAAAACCTCCTCTACGTTGATGATCAATTTAGCAATATTAAGAAACATTCACAAGCGCACATTGAAGCATCAATCACACATATCAGCACAGTATGTACCCGGGGAAAGCATCTCGCTAAGAACCCCCAACTATATGTATATTATATTGATTGAGAACATGTAACAATACATAGTACAATACTCCTCACAAGTACTCAGTACTATCTCCACCTATTATACACAAACTAGCTCAGATCTGAATCATTCGTTGGCTCAAATTTCCTCTGTTGCTTGCCTGCCTCCACTGCGCAATCCTACATGAGAATACTGATTAATGAATGATCCATTCACGTGTTTCCCTTGGATATACCACGCAATCCTCATTGGCATTACTCAATCCATGCATGTGAAAATCTCATGCACAACTATAGTCACAACTGACAGCAATCTCAACCTCTAACACTTGTCTCCAATGAACTGAACATGCACTGACATGCACTGAGTTAACTGATGTATTATTTAGTTGCTTTATGAGTTAATAATTAGTGAATTAATTAATAACTAATTTACAGCACTCATCACTTAGTCTAATTGCAGTTAGACTAAACACAACTAGTTCAACTGAGTCAAACTAAACACAACTCCTTCAACTCCACTGTCAACTCCACCAAACTCAATCTCTTGAGTTCTAACTGAAGTCCCGCATGTAACAACTCAACTAAACATTAGGAAACTCGTATTTCCTTCTTCCAGCTGCATGTGCCACATCTGTAGCTCGAACTGAAGTGCTCCAAGAGGATAAGATAAAGTTTATAGTCCAAATATTATTATGAGCTAATAATATTTGACTGTTCTAAATTTAGACTGAGCAGTACCTCCGTTGTTGTCTAAAAAATAGAAGTCCATTTATTTTTACCAACATGACCAATCATCCATAAATAGCATCCGGCAACTCATAGACCATGATACATATGTCTAAAAATAGACTTGCGCCAAAAATAGCCTACGGGCCCACTCAGTGAAGGCGACTCCTTTCCACTAAGCTCCATCATCTTGTTGCATTTTCAACATGGGATCCATATGCAACCGTCACTTGAGTGTGGGTTACCTGGCACACATGAAACTGATGTGAAATATATTTGGAGGGGACAAGAGGAAGTAATAAAGAAGGAGATATGTAGAATTGATGACCAGGTAAACCAACATATTCGTTTCATTTTGTATGAGGGGATTATGGTCTCCTTTAAAGTTGTTTCTTAAGAAATTTCAGGTTGGAGCCGATTGAGGTAGGAGCCTCTTGTGGTTTGTATCCCACATAAAACATATTGGAGTTGGATATTCAATGCACGTTGTAGGTTGCAGAAAAGTTGAGGTAGAAGTCACCTATATTTTGGAGCCTAAAGAAAATCAAATGTAGTAAGGGTTTAGGAGTTTGTCTTTGCATCACAACAATAAAAAAACTCATGGTTTTGTCCCTTTATGGGTTTCCACTTATATTTAGTGTCCATATGTGTTTTTATTATGTATTTATGTGATGTTTTTGGTTTACTTATTATTTGTTGTTTGCATATTAAATATGTTAGTCACTATATTTCAATCTGCTCATTTATTGCTTTAGTTAATGAGCTTAAAGCAAATCAAATTAATGTCAATGAATGTACTAAGTTGATTCAACCCCCATATCATTTTATTCAAGTTTTCATCAATTGGTATTACATTTGGTTCCTTATCTGTAAGCCTAACATGTTGAAGGTAGATTTGGTGAAGTCATGGATTATCAAGGTGGACATGTGCTAAATGAAGCACACTTTCATGAATGTAGAGATAAGTAAAATATGAACTGATATGTTATGGACCTGGTGTAGGGAAACTATTATGTGTTGATTACTATAAAAACTCTCCTTCTACACAAGAGAAACAGTGGAATGCTAAGGAAAAATGTGTTATGTATAATAATATTCATAATAAGGATCTTGATACAATAATAGATTTAACTTCTTCTAAAGAAATATGGGATAGGTTGTAGCTCATTCATGAAGAATAGACTAGTAGCGCTAATACAGAAAAAGAGAAGAGAAATAAGAATAAGAAAAATTTCTATAAAAAGGAAAGTGTTCAGTCAAATGAGGTCTATGCTAGTGTGAATCGACCTGATTTCCAAGAAGAAAATATAGTTGAAGAACAAGCTAATCTTGGCATAGCCTTGACTCAAATAGAAAGATTGAAGAATGAAACCAAGGACCTCAATAAACTTATGTAGATATGTGATGAGAGAGAGCATGAGTACAAGGAATAAATTGTTAATGTGAGGACACAAATTGAAGAGGCAAGGAGAATAGAAAGGATGATGAGTAGAAAGCTAAAGGAGAAAGAGGTACAATGTGAAAGATTAGAGTCTGAGATCTGTTCAACTAGAAGAGGAGGTTGTCTCCATAAAGAACTCAAAAAATTGCAACCATAAAGGATAATGAGGTAGCACTAAATATACCTACATAACAAGAAGGTAGATAAAACAAGATTTGTAAAGAAGAAAACAAAAAGAAGAGGAAACATCAAGAGTGAAGGAAGGATACGAAGAAATGGTTATTTGGAAAAATTTCACTTGCTACTCGAGATAAATTGAGAAAAATTGGAAGATCTCAAAAGGATATTATTTTCTCCTTCGACAGATATCAATTGTTTTTCTTGCTATGAACGTGGACATGTTGAAGGAGAATGTAAGACAAAGAAAACATTGAATTCATTTACTTCCTACAAAAATCATTTTTATGGTTATTGTTATCTATGCAATGAATTTGGACATAGAGCTATCGAATGCAAAATGTATGTCAAAAAAGGTAGAAATGACTCAAGGATGTTAGAAAATCAAAAAGGCAGAAAGATTTTCTTATTCTTGATAATTAATTGTGATGTTCTTGACTTTTTATTACGATTATTTATATCTTATCTTTTAGTTAATCAAGAAATTACCAAAGCGAAAGAACATAAAACAATGGACACCAGATGTAGGCACCATGCTAGGGAAAAACCCCCCTCCAAGGGAAAACTCAGTCAAAATTCTATTCCTTTCAATAGTATTCTTTGAGACTCTTCACCCTAGCCAAATACCAAACCTTCACTCCACACCCATTCAACCTCCCAGATCTTGGACCTCTCTTCCAACAACTTCGACTATGTAGCAGCTTTCAGCATCAGGCATCTTCCAACATCAAAATAATTTGAAACACTTTGATATTCTAATCTAGGGCTCAAAACAAATAGAAGAGAGAGAGAGAGATAAAGAGAGATGTACCAAAATTTTATTTTTCTTCTTCTCCTTAAACTCCACCCAACTCGCACTTCCTTTGGCTTCCCAGGTTCGTACTTTGCAATTCCAAGCTTCCTTAGAGATATCAAACTTGCTTGAGATGAAGTGATCCAAATGAATTCGAGTTGCTTGTATTTATGAGTTTCATGTCAGGTCTAATTAGTGTCCTTAGTCCGAATTGATCTCTTCTAGGCTGAACTTTATGTGGAATTTGGATTTTCCTCTTGAGAATTTCTTCATCAAGATGTCATCATCTTTCTACTCGGTTAGAATGTATTGTAGCAAGATAATTCCCATACGCACACAATGTCGCAAAATATGATATCATATATCAATGTTCTTAGACCTAACATGAAATTCCAGGATATCAGAGAGATTAATATAACTATGATTATCACAATATATCATTGTCAGATCCATCTCCTGACTAAAAAGACCCACTTGTATTTTACTCATCCACATGGTCTCAATACTACTTCACTTGTAGCCATGCATTCAGCCTCTGTTGAATTGAGTGCCACAAACACCACAAACTGCTTGTAAATGGTAGTATCAACCTCTTCACCTGAATTGGCATTCTCCTTACTCTAATTTGTAGTTAGAGATGTTTCCATAGGCTTACAATTCTCCATGCGAAATCTCTAAAGTATTTCACAGCCATACTTCCCCTCGGACACAAACAATTTACAATCACCTTGCCACACTTCCAGCCCGAGGAGGTAATGCATTAATCCCATGTCTTTCATCTCAAATTCCCTTGCAATATCCTCTTTGCAAGAGCATATCAGCTTCTCATCGCGTGTCAATATTAAATCATCAACGCAAAAAACAAGAATAAGCAACTTACCATCTACCACAATGTGATGGAGGGTCCCCATCTTCTTCACTTTTTTAAAATCCCAATCCAATGAGACCATTGTCAATCCGAGTGTACCATGCTCGGGGCACCTATTTGAGACCACACAATGCTTTCCTAAGTCTACACAGATGTTACTCCTCATTGTATGCTACAAATCCTTATGGTTGCTCTATGTAAATTTCCTCCTCAATAACACCATCGAGAAAGGTGGTCTTCACATCCATATGGTGGATATTCCACCCCATCTGCATAGATAATGCAAGAATTGATATGATGGAGGAATACGTTTCCACAAGTGAAAATTTTTCCTCATAGTCAACTCCCTCTACCTTAGAAAATCCGTTGGCCACAAATCTTACATTTTACTTCTCGATGCTCCCATTAGTTGCATGTTCACTTTATAGATCCATCTAGAACCAACCATTGATTTCCCTTCTGGTTTTGACACCGCTTCCCATACATTTTTCTTCATGATGGATTCATATTATTCCAACATGGCATCAATCCAAACAGATTGAGAAATTGCTTTGTCAAATGAAGAAGGCTCTGACTCACTGAGTTCTATCGTGAGATCCATGTAACCAGTGTACGTCTGAGGTTACCTCCTCTGCTTGCGTCGTGATGCAAGGGCTCCCATATTCTCCCTAGAATATTGAAACAATATATCTTCTTATTTGTTTCTCTTTCTCCCTTCTCTTGATGTTTCTAGTTGAGTGGCTGTCTCCACTCGACCTCCTCTATGCTCCTCCATTTGTGGTTGCTCCATAACTTCCTGATCCTCATCCTGTAGCTCCTCCTTTAGAGATAGAAGCCCTTGCTGCAATAGGATACTGATATTTCATTCCAAAGATAACCTCATAGCCTTCTCCTCATCAAATGTGACGTCTCTCCTCACCACTGTCATCCTCACTGAATAAATATACATCGGGTAATTATGTGGAGTTTCGATGTTTCCTACAAAAACTCCCAACTTTGTTGGAGGCTGAAGTTTCCTCCTTGAGTCCTTGGAGACATGAGAATAAAATGAAGCTCCAAAAATTTTGACATGATACGCATTAGGATTTCTCCCAATGAAGGCTTCCTCCAGTGTGATCATACCAACTATTTTATTAGGACTCTAGTTTTGCAAGTGGATTGTTGTCTTACATGCTTCTGCCCATATATACAATGGAAGCCCTTGATCACGTACCATAACTCTTGCACCTCCAACTATGATCCTATCATTCCCCTTAACAACCACATTTTGTTTTGAGTTATGTGTTGCTATTAGTTCCCTTCAAATACCTTCTTTGGCACAGAAATCATTGAACGCATTAGAAACAAATTCACCTCCATTGTCACTCATGAGAGCCTTCACTTTCTTCCCATTCTCCTTCTCAACAAATGCGTTGAATTTTACGTATTTTGAGAATACTTCATCCTTCTTCTGCATGAAGAGAATCCAACATTTTATAGAGAAATCATCAATAAAATTACATAGTATTTATGTTTTGTTGTGGAGGTTGTTGCCAATGGTCCACAAAAATCACAATGGACTCACCCGAAGATTGCATCTTCTCTATTATCTCAGCCACGGAATGTGGATTTGACATATTTCCCCAATGTTCAACCCTTTCACACATCCTGCTAGCCAGAGGAGCCTTTAGGGATATTGGTGGTAATTTGTTGCATAGTTTTCAAGGCACCATAGTGTAGATGACCCAATCTCTTGTGCCAAAGTTCCTCAACATCTTTTATGCCTTGTTTTTCAATTTAGAACAATCTCCCACATTAAGTTTGTATAGGTTCATCACTCTAACTGTAATTTTCTTCACTTTCCCGATAGCTATGTGTCTTAGAAAGTCTTTCCCTTTATTGAAAATAACATCGTAGACTCCATCCTCCAATACTACTACAAAGATCCCGTTCTTCTTTAGCCGACCTACAAACATAACATATTTGAGGTGAAGATGGGAGGCTTTCTCCCTCTCAAAGGTCACAATACCAATACCTGTAGCAATGTACTTCCCTTCATCCCCAATTCAATATGGATCTGGAGATCCTACTCCTCTAGGCTACTAAAAAATCCATTACACCCTAAATATCATTAAAATTTTATATTTTTTTGTAAAAATATTGTTATTTTCAACCATTCACATTCTTCTCATTGATGGCAAAGGACACGCAACGAGGAACAATGAAGGAGTAACAAAGGAAAAGGAGTAGTAGTAATGAACATTAAAGGAGAAGCAGCAAGGAACAACAAAGAAGTAGTAGCAAGGAGCACTAAAGGCGAAAAAACAAGGCAATGTATGCATTAATGAATAGGATCAACAATGCAAAGGAGCGGAAGGAGAATGGTATGGCATAGGTGAATGAGGAGGTTGTTGCATTTGGGTATATTTGTGTTGATGGCTTCATGTTTATGTTGATGACCTTGATAAGTCATGATGATCGGATTTAATGCAAGGTGAACGCATAAAGGATTTGTGATACACATGTTAAAATTCTTGGATAATGTTGCAGCGATTGCTATGTTGAAGAAATTTTTATGATGTTAAATTTTTGTTGAGCTGAATTATTGTGATGCAAGCAAAGGCAAGACTCCATGACAGCAAAGGAAATACTCCACGACAACAAAAACAAGCCAAGACTCAAGTTTGTTGAGGAAATTGCATGAAGAAAAGATGGCTTTGATCATATAGATGGATTTGGAGAGTGATTGTTGCATACATATGGCTTGTATTTTTTCATATGTTGTGTGCATATTATTTGCATCGGAGAGTGCTTGTAGTGTGTTCATGTGTTGTGATGTTAGAATATTTCTTTTTGCATTATGTTGATATTGGTGTACCTAATCATTATACATGGCTAAAATAATATTTGGCGGAGCACTTATTTATGTTCTAATATTCAAAATATGAAGAGCTTGGAAACGAATGAGTGGAAGGAAAAGAGTCAATCATGTTCACTTCATATTCTTATGTGGAACACAAACAACCAAAAAACTTTCTTTATAAAATATGTTGTTTTTGGAAGCCAAAGATGATGAGAGAGTTACAGAGCATATGAGGGCTGACTGTTTGTGGGTTACCTGGCACACATGAAACTGATGTGAAATATATTTGGAGGGGATAAGAGGAAGTAATAAAGAAGGAGATATGTAGAATTTATGACCAGGTAAAGCAACATATTCTTTTCATTTTGTATGAGGGGATTATGGTCTCCTTTAAAGTTGTTGCTTAAGAAATATCACGCTGGAGCCTCTTGTGGTTTGTATCCCACATAAAACATACGGGATTTGGATATTCCATGCATGTTGTAGCTTAAAACAATGTTGAGGTAGAAGTCTCCTGTAGGTTGGAGCCTAAAGAAAATCAAATGTAGTATTGGAGTAGGAGGTTGCCTTTGCATCACAACAATAAAAAACTCATGGTTTTCTCCCTTTATGGGTTTCCACTTATATCTAGTGTCCATATGTGTTGTTATTATCTATTTATGTGATGTTTTTGGTTTAATTATTATTTTTTGTTTGCATATTAAATATGTAAGCCATTATATTTCAATCTGCTCGTTTATTGGTTTAGTTAATGAGCTTAAAGCAAATCAAATCAATGTCCATGAATGTACTAAATTGATTCAACCCCCCGATCATTTTATTCAAGTTTTCATCAATTGGTATTATAGTCGGTTCCTTATCTGTAAGCCTAACATCTTGAAGGTAGATTTGGTGAAGTCATGGATTATCAAGGTGGACATGTGCTAAGTGAAACACACTTTCATGAATGCAGATATAAGTAAAATATGAACTGATATGTTATGGACCTGGTGTAGGGAAACTATTATGTGATGATTACTATAAAGGCTCTCCCTCTACGCAAGAGAAATAGTGGAATGCTAAGGAAAAATGTGTTATGTATAATAATATCCATAATATGGAACTTGATACAATAATAGAATTAAATTCTTCTAAATAAATATGGGATAGGTTGCAACTCATTCATGAAGGAGAGACTAGTAGCGCTAATACAGAAAAAGAGAAGAGACAAAAGAATAAGAAAAATCTCTATCAAAAGGAAAGTGTTCAGTCAAATGAGGTCTATGCTAGTGTGAATTGACCTGATTTCCAAGAAGAAAATATAGTTGAAAAACAAGCTAATCTTGGCATAGCCTTGACTCAAATAGAAAGATTGAAGAATCAAACCAAAGACTGGAATAAGCTTATGCAGATATGTGATGGGAGAGAGCATGAGTACAAGGAATAAATTGTTAATGTGAAGGCACAGATTGAAGAGGTAAGGAGAATAGAAAGGATGATGAATAGAAAGCTAAAGGAGAAAGAGGTATAATGTGAAAGATTAGAGTCTGAGATCTGTTCAACTAGAAGACAGTTAGACTAAAAGGAAAAGTTGTGTAAGCAGTTAGAAGAGGAGGTTGTCTCCATAAAGAACTCAAAAAAATGCAACCATAAAGGATAATGAGGTAGCACTAAATATACCTACATAACAAGAAGGTAGATAAACTAAAATTTGTAAAGAAGAAAACAAAAAAAGGAGGCAACATCAAGAGTTAAAGAATGATATGAAGAAATGGTTATTTGGAAAAATTTCACTTGCTACTCGAGATTATTGAGAAAAATTGGAAGATCTCAAAAGGATATTATTTTCTCCTTTGACAGATATGAACTGTTTTTCTTGCTATGAACCTGGACATGTTGAAGGAGAATGTAAGAGAAAGAAAATAATGAATTCATTTACTTCATACACAAATCATTTTTATGGTTATTGTTATCTATGCAATGAATTTGTACATAGAGCTATCGAATGCAAAATGTATGTCAAAAAAAGTAGAAATGACTCAAGGATGTTAGAAATTCAAAAAGGCAGAAAGATTTTCTTATTCTTGATAATTACTTGTGATGTTCTTGATTTTTTATTACGATTATTTATATCTTATCTTTCAGTTAATCAAGAAATTACCAAAGCGAAAGAACATAAAACAATAGACACCAGATGTAGGCACTATGCTAGGGAAAAACCCCCTCCATGGGAAAACTCAGTCAAAATTCTATTCAATAGCATTCTTTGAGACTCTTCACCCTAGACAAATACCAAACCTTCACTCCACACCAATTCAGCCTCCTAGATCTTGTACGTCTCTAAAAAAAACTTTGACTATGTAGCATCTTTCAGCATGAGACATCTTCTAACATCAACAAAATTTTGAAGACTTTGATCTCCTCATCTAGGGCTCGAAACAGAGAGAGAGAGAGAGAGAGAGAGAGAGAGAGATGCACCAAAATTTTGATTTTTTTCTTCTCCTTAGACACCACCCAACTTTCACTTCCTTTGGCTTCCTGGATTCGTACTTCGCACTTCCCAGCTTCCTTAGAGATATCGAACTTGCTTGAGATGAAGTGATCCAAATGAATTTGAGGTTCTTGTATTTATGAGTTTCATGTGTGATCTAATTAGTGTCCTTAGGCCAACTTGATCTCTTCTAGGCCGAACTTTATGTGGAGGATACATAAATTACATTTGACTCAATACTTAACATTTTTACATGATTCAAAATCCCAAGAAAGGTCACTTTAAAAGTACAATGACTCTATTGACTCACAATAAATCGTATAATTCATTAATGGCGACTTCGACCTAGAACATGGTGACCCAAGCATGAAACCCATGCTTTAATAAGTCACAATAATAATAATAATAATAATAAGAATAACTCTTTTATTTATTCTTTTCACAAGTGATTATAAAATGACTCAAATACATTAAATGAAGACCGAACCTAGTTACATTTTCCAAAGCTCCCTCTTAACTAGGGAGGTATTCATCATATACAAGTACAAGGAAGATCT
>APFE030533970.1:169200-190001 GCA_000404065.3 Pinus taeda | reverse complement strand
CCAGTGTTCATCATTCTTGCTCAAATAACATTGTTGTTCTCCTTCTTCAAATATGTATAGATTATTTGGAGTTCTTTTGCCTTTGATAACTATTTCTCCTGTATCAAGATCACGAACACTACACCCATCTGATCGAAATATTACCTCGGTTCCATTATCGCACATCTGACTGACACTCATTAGATTATGCTTCAAGCCATCAACATATAAAACATTTCCAGCTTTGACATCCTCTTTCAACTCAGCAATGCCTTTTCCTTTTATGGCTGCCAGAGTATCATTTCCAAAAGAAACTTTCTTTCCCTTCTGTAAAGCAGTATATGATTCAAGTTTTTCTTTATCACCTGTCATATGCTTTGAACATCCGCTGTCAATGTACCATTTATTTTCTTGTCCTTCCGCATTTAAAGCTATCCCACATCTTTCTGGTTGCGGTTCCTTCATTCTCCATGTTTTGGCACCTGAGATTTGTTCCTTCTAAGTTGTCTTCCAAAACCTGCTCCTGCATTCAGAATCTTCATGACCAAAACTATTACAAATAGAACATTCAATTTCACTTTCAAGGGCAGAGAAGTTGTTATAGGTCCTCTTCGTGATTGCAGGCATACTTCTTTGTTTTTAAGCTTCTCTAGTCATGATTGTCCTATAGGCAACACATTGAGCTACTTTGTGACCAAAGTTATGGCAAGAGAAACATTGGCCATTGAAGAAATTTCTGCGACTATCATCCAAACAATTGTAGTTTCTACTGCCATCCATTCTTGAAGAAAATTGGGAAGATTTTACCTGTGGCTAGTTGTAGCTTCTGTTTGTCCTTAAGGTAGCATGCCCCCGATTTTCTTGATAGTATTTGTTCATCCTTGAGGAAGACTATCCCTGATTTACCTGATGATTTCTATTAGGCCTTTGCTCACTCCTTCTTGCTACATCAAGATAACTTTTAGAGGTGGAAGCTTGAGATGCTTCTCCATTATACCCTAGACCTATCTTTATTAGAGGGGAACACTGCACACTGATAATCTCATCCAGAGTTTCAGATCCTTTAACAAATTTAAGATTAAGGGCCTTTGTTTTCTCAATTTCTTTTCTAAGGCCAACAATTTCACATTCTAACTTCTCAGGAGATTTTTCTTTTTCATCAATTTGAGTTTGCAAAGTATCAATGATCATATTCCTTTCTTCTAAACATCTTTTGAGTCTAGCAATTTCTTCATAACAACCATCCATATCTATAGCATCCATGTAATCCTCATCTTCAAAAGCCATTAAAAGTTTATAGTGATTACCTCGTTCATCTTCATCTCTATTTGATAGTCCATCACTATCTTCATGAGTGTAATAGCTTTTCTTATTTGCATTCTGTTTCTTATACCTTCTAACAGGTTCCTTCCCCTTGTCAATCTTATCCTTGTGAGGACATTTGGCAGCATAGTGACCTACTCTTCCACAAGCAAAGCATTTGAATGGTAACTTACCTCAGAATCGTCCAGTGCCCCATTGAAGATTTTTGACAAAATTTGATTCTTCTTCTTCTTCTGATATGTGTCGAGACTCATAGTAGTCTTGTTTGCCAGATGCTTTGAGGGCAGCTTCTCTCCTATCTGATGGTCCTCCTTTCCTCATCTCATAAGCAGTTAGAATTCCATGCAGCTGTGACATTTTAAGGTTTTGAAGATTCTCCTTTTCTTCTATTGCAAAAACTTTAGATTCAAACCTAGGGGACAAAGATCTTAGAACTTTTTCAACTATAACAACTTCCTTTACTTCTTCACCCAAATTTTTCATACAATTAACAATCTCATCTAAACGAAGAAAATAGTTAGCCATAATTTCATCATTGTACATTCTAATATTTTCATACTGAATTCTGAGGGTTTGAAGTTTTTCTCATTTTACCTGATCATCTCCTTCATAGCTCAGAACAATCTTGTCCCATATTTCCTTAGCAGATTTATACTACATGACTTTGAAAAATTCAGATTGTGATAGACATCCCAATAGAGTATTGAACGCCTTTGCATTCATTTCATATTTCTTCTTCTCAGCCGGATCTGTGGGAGTTAATGCTGGAAAGGTATACCCTGTATATATGATATCCCAGACTTCAATACCTAGAGATTGAAGGTAGGCATTAACTCTTACATTCCAGTATACGAAGTTTGTCCCATCAAAAACCGGTGGCCTAATTGATGCTTCCCTCTCGTAGTTGCTCATGATGAAAGATCTTCCTTCAAGCGATCAAGCTCCTTCAGAAGGACCTGCTCTGATACCAATTGCTGGAAATAATACTGAGAGGGGGGGCGAATCAGTATTATCAAGTCAAATATTCTTTTTTCTAAAACCAAATTGTATACGCTACTTCAGTTAATTAAATCTGCGTATATACGCAACTATTCAGAAGGAAACCCGCGTATACAAAGCAAACTTTTAATTTACTTTAACTTTCTGATGATGATTGTTAATCTGTGATGCAAAATCAAATAACCAGTAACTAGAGACAGTAAAACATAGCAGAAAGACAATCACACACAAGAACACAAGATATAAGGTGGAAACCCAATCTGGGTGAAAACCACCTGTTCCAATTCGTCTCTATCTTTCTTTAATTAGAAACTTCTGTTTACAATGTACTGGTGCAGTCCTTTACCAGTACGCAGGCTACAACCTGCAGAGAGATACAACTCTCTCTCGTTTTCCAGCTTCTCCTGGAAGGAAGCTACAACCCCCTTTAGCTCTTGCACTAGCCAAGATACTAGTACATAGGTGCTGGCCTACAGAAGGCTACAACCTTCTCTTTCTTCCAGGCACCATGTTTCATAAATTTTCAGACTGGATCCTTGAACATTAACCAATCATCAAGAATTTCTTCATCAACCAAACTCCTTTTCACCAATTCAAGCAGATACTTCTCTGACAGCTGTACCCAAATCACAGTACCAGAAACCATACACCAGAAAACTGAACCCAGAACACAACAGTAATAAATAAAAGCAACAAGATCACAATTCAAAATATATACGCTACTTTAACAGCCTGAAACCTGTGTGCATACGCTTCTGCGTATGGAACAACCTGCGTATATGCTTCTTTACTTCTATTAACCTGCGTGTATATGCGGCTTCCCTTCACTGAACCTGCGTATAGATCTATAAAGGATAATTCACTCTTTCAGATATTCAATCACTAATTAACCCAGATTATCAGATTTATAGATCAAGCAAGCGTAACATCTAGTAGACCAAAATCATTCAAAGATACTATCATTCAAACTTAAAGATTATGAGTCATGAATAGATCTTATCCTCCTTTTGTGCTAAGGCTCCTCCTTCATTCAGATCCAGATCTGCATCACAACCCAATCACCAATATACCAGCTCTAGCACTTTATCAGATATTCAATAATAATGCGGATGATACTTTTGCCACATGATCTCCTTCCTCTTTTATAGGCCTAGGCCTTCCTCAATACCATGGTCCAAAACCATAACATTTCAATACCATGAACCCAAAACTAGGGATCAACACCTCTGTCGAGACGTCATGGTCCAAAACATAGGTTCAAATCCCAAGGACTAACTACCATGGATCAAAAGTATGATCCCCAACATATACGCTCTTTTTCAACGTATAACCCGCGTGTATACGCGTTTCTGTTTAGATGAACCTGCGTATATGTCTTTTTCTTCTCTCTGAGTACCTGAACTGAGATCTGTTGGCAAAGAGAGTTGCCATCGAAAACAACACCTGTGCCATAGCTCCAAACCTGTGCCATAATGCCAACATATAATTGGAAAAATTTAACTACAACTTATATAAATTTGGGTTAGTTATGAGATGATTTCTCATATGATAAATCTAGTCATAAGGCATATTATAATTCAGATTTGAAATTAAACCTATAAAATAGTAAATAATACTGTATTTATATTAATATATTAAATGTGGGAGGTATAAATTAAAAATATATATTTTTAAATATATAAAATATATAAAATTTAAATTTAATTAATATACATTTAAATTTAAATAATATTCATAACATTATCTTAAATATATATTATTATTTATTACAAATATAATATCTAATATAATTATATATCTAGTTGCATATATTTTTAATATTTATCCATTATCATCAGAATATTTTTATATTATTTCTTACTAATAAGTTTTTTTAGAATTAAAACGGTTTATATTTTTGTAATTTTTTAATAATAATAATGATTTTCCCATAAATAATTCTTTTTTTTACCATTTTTAAATTTAGATTATATTTTAACATTTATTAAATTTAATTATAAAGTTAATTTTAAAATTGTTAGATAGCACTTATATATTAATTAATGAAAAGTTGAATTTTTGACTTTTTTTTATCTTCTCTAATATCCAACTTCTAGCTCTGGTTTTAATTGTCGCTAGAGATATTTATTTAGAAAACTGAAGCTTCTACAATTTTAATTTAAATTACTAGTCATTATTAGGTGGATGGTAAGAATTTAACCTTTTATAGAATATTGTAAAATATTCTTAGCAATATGAATAATTAAATAATTGTCATATGAACAAGTGTAATATGAAATCAGTTATAGTTTGTTGGGCATATGGTATTTATGAGTCCATTCTATAGGCCCATGGTATTGCAGTCATTTATTAAAAGAATGTCATATGCATAAGTGCAATATGAAATGAGTTATGAATTCTTATGCATATGGTATTGACAAGCCAATGTATTTGTCCATGATATTCTAATCATTAATTAAAAAAAAAAGTTATATTAAGAGGTATAATATGAAACTAGTTGTGGTTTTTGGGACATGTGGTATTGATGACCTATGATATTGGTTCATGGTATTCTATTTATTAATAAAATAAAAAAAACTGAGATAAATAACCAAATGAGATATAATTTATTAAGCATATGGTATTGATGAGCTATGTATTAACCCATGATATTGTCACAAAAATTATTTATAAATTAAAACTTTACAATAAAATTGAATAAAACTAATATCTTTAATATATTTTTAATATATTAACTTAATTAATTAAAAAAATTAATTAATTAATTTATTGTTAATGGAATGGTATAATAAAATAAATGTTTTGTAGTTTATTATAAATGAATACCCATAAGTATTTAAATTACATTTAATTTGTATAGCTGCACTTTTACCCACATAACCTATAACCCGTAAGTGTAATTGCTGGAAGCTGTCATATTTGTTCACCGAACACGATAGCTCTGATGAGCTTACAAACAAAAACGTTGGAATATGATAAAAGTAGATTCATTTTCATAACAACGACAAGATATATAGATATTTCGTAATAATTGGGCAACAAAGAAATATTGTTACTGCGTAATAATTGAGCAAACAATCTGAGCGACTTGACAATGCAACATACAATGACATGTAAATATCTCATGATTATCACGACGACAATCATACGTAAATATATTTTTGATGATTGTGGCAGAGAACTCGTCTGTAAAAGTCAGCCATCGAATCTACAACAGCTGGTGATATCGATCTACAGTTTACATTACCATGGGGAAGCTTCATGTCCATTTCAGTTTTCACTTTCATTACCAAAACTTTTCACTTCCATTGTTTCTGCCGTTTCTTCCTTCCTTTTCAATGCTGCTTTCGGCATCTAGTGTTTGATATACTGGATTTTTATTAAACAAATTTCGTGGACTGTTAATCACTTCATTTGCGTTTCGAAGACGCCATCCATTCGCGTCCACTAATGTGCAGCTCCAATCAGCTTGACAGTATCCTGTTGACCTGAATTTCAGGTCTCTTCAAAATTTATTTATTCTAAACTGCAATCTAGCCAAGAAGTACGAACCAAAGGAAATCTAATCCACAACCAGTTGCACTCTTGGATTTCTATTTATATATAGATGCTCGAACTTCTTCCATTGCATCAATGGACAATGCCACATTTTCAGCAAGGACTTCTCTCTGCTTCTCACCTTGTTCTAATCCTTGGACCAAGTAAGAAAAGAGCAAATACTTGAGATTCCCAAGAGGTTTCATGGCAATTCTGCAAATGGGTCAGCACAGTTTCCTTTGGCTTAATCTCCTGATGTTCATCTGCATTGAAATCAATTTCTCGGCGTACTTGTCTGTGGGAGCAACAACAAGATTTTATGACTTCAAGGTGCCGGAATACGTCGAGAACAAGCCATATTTTGTTATGTTTGGTTTCCAACACCAACTGATATTATCTCATGATGCATTAAACGAACTAATATACTTTATTGCATGTGTACACTATGAGTTAGTTGCCAGGTGTTCTTGAAATTTAGGGTTTTAGATCTATGGGAAACAGATTATGTGTTGGGGGAGTAAATCATCAATCTTTACTCAGCCCTGGCAATTGATAGAATCGAATATTTTTTATTTAGGTTTACGTACAGTCCTGTAGATAAAATTGTTACAGTATTGCATGGGTTGTGTATATCTAACAATGAAATTTGTTTGGATTGTTGCAGGTACAAATTAAGACCGTTACAAAGTTATGCAAGCCATCGAAAATAGTCACAATTAATAGGATGTACCCGGGGCCTGTTATTTACGCTCAGGAAGATGATAGAGTCATTGTCAAAGTCACTAACGAAACTCCCTACAATATCACTATTCATTGGTAGCAATATATTCCTTAGCTGCAAATTTCATCTGAAATGATACTAATCAGTGAATCATCCTTTGCTTTCATAATTCTTTTTTATGTATTTGAGTAAGTAGAGGAATATCTAAATCAATGAGCTTACTGGACTGACCCTGATGGTATATAGTTTTATATATTGAATTAGGCATGGAATTAGGCAGCGACTCACTTGCTGGTCTGATGGGCCTGTATACATTACTCAATGTCCAATTCAACCAGCGGACGCATTTACATACAATTTCACGCTGCAGCAGCATAAGGGAACGTTGCTTTGGCATGCCCACATCTCATGGCTAAGAGTAACGGTTCATGGACCTATTGTGATCTATCCTAAGACTGGCGTTCCTTATCCATTTCAACACCCTTATGAGGAACACATAATTGTCCTTGGTATTCACTTCACCCCCAATTTCCATTGGTCCATCATGAGTTCCATATTCGCATAGTCGTTTGTTTTTATTATTCTCAATCAAGTTTGGTAAACAATTTGGATGGAGTTTTATAATGGTTGGAGAACGGAGAAATTTACTATAGAGATGATATTTGGTGACAGGAGAGTATTTCTTGATGGATGCTGAAAAAGCAGAAAGAACGGTCGTGGAAACTGGAGGAGGCCCTCCCCTTGCATCTGCTTATGTTATAAACGGTCACCCAGGTCCTCTTTATGACTGCTCTGAACATGGTAAGCAATTTGTTGGAGTAACGTTTTAATGAGTTGGCAAAAAATGATTCAAACATTAATCATAATCATATTTTGACATTTTTGTTGCAGATATGTACACCATAAAGATAATTCCTGGAAAGTCATATCTTCTGAGAGTCATTAATGCAGCCCTTAATACCGAACACTTCTTCACCATAGCAAATCACAAGATGACAGTAGTTGAAATAGATGGAACGTACACTAAGCCATTTGTTACAGACCATTTGGTGATCACACCAGGCCAAACGATCAATGTATTGATCACTGCAGACCAGCCAATTGGAAGTTATTACATGAGCATGGGACCTTACATATCTGCAAGTAGTATACCTTTTCTAAAATCCCCTGCACTGGGTTTCCTACAGTACAATGGAACTCCAATCACTTTTCCATCTAAACTCAACCTTCCCATATATAATGATAGTAAACTTGCGGATTCGTTTATGAATAATCTCAGGACCTTGGCAGACAAGCAAAACCTTACCAATGTGCCACAGAAAATTGATAGAAATTTATTTTTCACCATTGGACTTAATGTGGAAAGATGTAACTCTTCCAATCCTCAAAAGAACTGCCAGGCCCCTAACGAAGGTGTTTTCGCAGCCTCAATAAACAACATAACCTTTGTGAGGCCTGCGGTCTCAATTTTGCAGGCCTATTATTATGGCCTTGAAGGATACTTTACAGAGGACTTCCCTGATACTCCACAGAAGTTTTTTGATTTTGTAAACAATGCACCCGACAACTTTCCATACAACACACAATCATTACGTGGCACCAGAGTAAATGTACTTGAATATGGCTCCAACGTGCAATTGGTCATACAAGGCACTGGCACTGTTGGAACTGAGAATCACCCTATTCACCTGCACGGCTTCAACTTCTATGTGGTGGCTTCTGGTGTTGGCAACTATGATCCTGAAATTGCAAATTTAAATCTTCTGGATCCTCCCACTAGGAACACCATAGGCGTTCCGGCTGGAGGATGGGCAGTCATCCGATTTACAGCAGATAATCCAGGTAATTAAAAGGTTGCTTTTGATCCTTTCTTTACTTCTACTACCTTTACTTGGCATTGTAGGTATTGAATATGATTTGATGATTCGGGTTATGATTGTGTTTTGTATGATACCATTTTTGCAGGTGTCTGGTTCTTGCATTGCCACTTGGAGATCCACACCACATGGGGACTCTCCATGGCTTTCATAGTGAAAAACGGAGAGGGTCCACTGCAAACGTTGCCCCCTCCTCCTCCGGACATGCCTGTCTGCTAACTTTGGCATCAAAGGTGTATGTAAGTATTAAAATATCATCCAAATGGTCTAAATTATCAACTTCCTAAAGTAAGGTGTGGCAGTTTCTATGATTTTTATATTGGTGTGTGATATTATTAAAATGAAATTACACATAAATGTGTGGCGGTTTCTGTATGTATGTTTATCAACTTCCTAAGTAAGGTGTGGGAGTTTCTATGTAATTTCATATTGGTGTGTAATTTTATTAAAATGAAATTGCACATAAATGTGTGGCAATTTCATTATATACATTTGAAAATCTGCATGTACGGATCAATAAAATAAAAATACTTGTTCCGAAATCTTTCCTTTATTTATTTACCTGCGTAGGATGTCAACAAAATAAAATTATACCACTTATAAAAAAAAATAGTATTTTATTTATTCATTTATTTAATGTTAATAAAATTAAATTAAAAAATAGTTCAATTTTTTTATCAAAAATCTTTTATATAGATAGTAAATTATAATAATATTAAAAAATTACATAAAATAATTTAAAAAATACTAAAATTATTTTATTTTGTTAAATTTCAGCTGTAGCTGGTTTAAGTGCAAAATATTGTTGGTTTAATTAATTGCTACCTGTAATTAAAATATTCAATTCGAAACAATAACAACTAAAATTAAGTTCAATTTTTTAATATAATAAATTAAATTTAAATGAAAGTAGTAAAATAAAAGTATGTAAAAAAATATTTTATAAAATTAAAATTAACAATTAAATAAATTAGTACTAATTTTATATGACACAGTAGATTATTTTTATTTAGATTATTTAGTGCTAATTTGGTTTTTTCAATTCAATGATGGTAAATTAAAAAAAAAAAATACTCAGTAAAATAAAATATGTCATAAAGTAAGATATATATATATTTTAGAAAGTTACAAAATTTTCTTGCAACTCTAAATTAAACATAGAATGTATAATACTAATACTTTTATTGGTTAAGCTTGGTAGGGTCCTTTATTTTGTATTTATAAATAGCAAATTTACACCACATATATGAGATTGGTGGCTTCAACTTGCCCATTGGGAAACTAAGTCTGTTGGCTAGCTATCCTCCTTATAAGCCATCCAAAAATAGTAAAGTTTCAGTCTTTTTAACCAAGCTAACTATGTCTCTGTTTCATGACAAGATGCTATATGTCTATCTATCATAAGCATGCATAATGTAAAGTAAATGATACCTGCATAAACCAAAAAGAGACCAGATTAACTAACTATTCTTGTTGCTCTTCCGATGCCGATTCCACCCATGTTGGATCCTTCATAGTTTCACTAGGAATCTCAGTTACTTCAATGATGCATGGGATGTGCCTTTGGATTTTGTCTAGACGGATGTCTTGGTTATGGAACTAGAATTGGATTTGCTGCAAATCCTATTTGTAATTGGGCATGTCTTAGAGGAACATAGTCATCCCCATTGATATTTGTTCCATGGCCTTCCCCACCAAGATTTTCACAAGGCAGTAGAGATAAATCGTCTAATTAAATTGAGTTATTCTTCCTCTCGAATTCCTAGGATCCAGGACTAAGGTCCCCCAGTTCTCTATCTCCTCCTCTGTCTCACTATTTTGCTTAATTTCTTCCTCCCATTCATCCAGCAGATTACATATGCCTACATCCGTTCCCTCCTGTTAAGCTGCAGCGACTTCACTAATGAGGTGTTCAACAGACTTCCATCCTCTACGTGGTTCCGAAGTCCTCGGATCTTTGCCCTTTGTAGGCTCCCTCTCAGGTCTGTCGTGACCTCTTCCTCTCGCACGATGAGCCATCTCGACTATGTTCAAGCCCTGTTCACAAGAGCAAGGTGTTAACCTCTAGCTTTGAATCGTATTTCTGTCGTTCTCCTTAGTCCTTTTCCTATCCCAATTACTCTAGGAGCAGGTCGCAAGTTGTGGGATAGCTCGATCAGAAGACGAGGCCAGTCTCCTTATCCTGGTGTGCTTCACATTTCTTCCTTCCCAGTGTTGCTCATACCCTGAATGGTTGGCAGTCCCCTCTCTTGGCCATGCAAGAGTCCCCATGCTCAGGTAAGCCTTCCCATTCCCCTCTACCTAGTCAAACTGCACTGCTCCTCTGATTTTCTTATAGTCTACCAATCCCCAGTACACAACCTCTAATGTTCTGCCCTAGTTATCATGTAGGGTCCCAATACAACTCTCAGGCAGGGTTTCCTAGCCACTGGCGAGGTCAATACTTGGATGCCTTACAACTAAGATGTAGAACCAAAAAACAACCATATAATTTTTGCGATGCTTTCCCAAGCAAGTCCCCCAATTCCTATCTCCAGGTTTCTCTTGATCCCTCTAACAAGTAACAAACCATGTCGCCATTGCAAGGGGGTTGTAGGACCAAGATACAGGCTTTTCCTCGCTCCAGAGATGCTAACGATGGTGCCTATACCTCTCAGGTCCAGTACTCTAGCTCCAACCTCCACAGACCAAAATACAATTACCACTCCAATATCTTACCTTCCCTCCACAAACAATAATACAATTACCACTCCCTTGTCTTACCTTAATTGCTGCACCCCCCTCCTTGTACTTGTCATGCGTGCCGCTCTTTCCACAACCCTTGCATGTATTCATGTGAAGGGCCACCGCACCCATTGCCATGAGAATGTAGGGTGTGGTGGGTGGTACATTTCCTTTACTCGTCCTAACTATCCGTTGTCTTGGCCATCCTTCGGCACACTCCCCAATCGGGGTTTATAATACTAATACTTTATTTGTTAAATATGTTTTAAATAATTAACAATATATATAAAAAAAACTAAAGATTACAAATATTATTATTAACATATATATAATTATAATGGTAAAAGATAATTATAATCTATTGCGTAAAAGATAATAATTGTGAATTAATGTATAATATAGAAACACTTGGTAACATCACTCATAAATAACAGCCATAAGACAATTTTTAATGAAGAACATGCTTCCCATAAGATATAGAAGCAAAACACTATTTCATAAAATATATCTTAACATGCAATAGATGGAAATGGAAACTTCATTTCTATATAATAATCACAAAATCAATGTATCAAAAAGAGGAATATGAGAAAATATATGTGTACTATGGGGGAGGGAGGTTGCCTCAAGATTTGAAAAAATACAAATATTGGAAAAATGGATATATTAATAACTCTATAAAATTTCCGTGTATCTTCATTTTGATAAAACAATAAAAAACAAACTTAAATAACACCACATATGCCAAGAACTCAACTCAACTTTTAGAATATGATGAGAGTAGAACAAGTAGTTAGTTATACTAATGATATAAGTTACAACCAATATAAATATAAGATAAAAACAATAAAACAACTTTCTTTATAAAGATTCAAGGAATATTTCCTCAAATAATGGTATCTAAGGGATATTAATACTAAAGTGGAGCAATTTGCGAGCACATCAACTCAAAGGGACGTTACTCCTCCAAGATAGATTTTATACTAACTAATATTTTGAAACAATTGATGTCTTTTGAATTTATCATTTATCGAGAACAACCATACTTGTAAGAGATAATATCTATGCATAGAACACAAACTTTTTTAATATAATTCACAACACTCCATACCTACAATTTAAAATAGGGAAAAAAAAAAATATGAGTATACTACATGTGGGTCCATTCCATGTGAGGAAACGTTGAGGATGAAATACATGTGACACTATTAGTATGTGTTAAAGAAAACTCAATGAAGCATGAATAGGTAGTTTATTTAGTTTTCATTGTTATTTTAGAAATGGAAAAGATGGATATTAACATTATAGATAGGCACATTAAAATTGAGATAGCTTGTAACATTATATATAATACAATTACATAATAGATAGTTTCATATATAGAGATAACAAATTACATTATTTATAAATATCATTGAATTTAAAAATATGAATATTGACAATATGAATAGGTATGTCCTAGTAGAGATAACTTGTGACATCATAGATGATATATCCACCAAATAATTTCAACTATATTGATAGGCTATAACATCACATGAAAACCATTGAACTTGAAACACTATTGCCACAATGCATAGACATATCCCTTTAAATATAACTTTTGACAACACAAATGATAAATATACAAGTCAATTTTCGCTATAATGATAGCGTGTAACATCACACAAATATCATTAACCATAATCAATTTCTATGAGAAGAGGGTTATAAGACCCCGAAGACATATCCTCTCAAGCCAACTTCAATTGTAGAAATTTCTTTTCACATCACATACATAACAACCCTAAGCCAACTTGAGAAGAAAACAAGATTTAATGAGAGGTGGAAAAATGATTAAATAAAAAAATATTAGAATTTTAAAAGAAGAATATTGACATAATGCATAATTTTTAAAAGAATATGAATGAGTGAAATAAATATTTAGTCATATAATGATCACATAATTAAACACCTACAATCAAACTTTTGTCTCATATAATAAATAGAAACAGGCAACAATACTTTAGAAATGAAAATAAAAAACCTTTGAATATAAAACAATTAATATGAATACTAAATTACAAATCAGCATTACTCCATTGTACATCTAAATATTTAAAACACAGAAATAAATATTAAGAAATAATGTTGATATATAAATTAAAAATATATATTATAATATAAAATAAAATTCCTAATATAAAAATCTATCTTACTATAAAAATTATTTATTAAATAACACACATAAAAATTACAATCAAATTTCTTTTACAAATATAACATTATTCACATAAGCATAACATCACAGCTTTATAAGATTTTTATGAAAAACACACCACAGAACATAAACTATCACCGCACTCTTATATTAATATAAAGCATTTTAAAAAATCTATTGCAAAAGATCACACCACACCCCCATATTACAAAAAATGTTTAAAAGAAAATAAATTAAAAGAAACACTTTATAGAAAAAGCACAAGATTGAAAAATTTTATATTCTTTTTAAAGCTAAATTTAAGTAAAAATTAAGTGAATATCAAAAGCTTCGCATTGTAAGTAAATAATTTGATTCAGATAGACATAAAGTTATACTAACACAACTACATTCTACATTAATTAATTAAATGTAATTGATACTCACTTTAGATTTCATTTGTATCTATCACACAAATAATTAATGAATATTAAATAATTAATAGATATAGTAAACCAAAAATATTTTAGTTGGATCATGAATATGCAAAATATCCCTTCACAAGTCCATTTTCTGAATTGTGTATATGCGAGTTTAAAGATATCATTATCTTCAAACACTTGCGTCCGTGTGATATTATGGTCACTACAACAGCACAAGGCATGTTCTATCACATCAAAATTTAAATGTACTCTTTTTTATAATTGAAATAAAATTTATGAGTTATTATTATAATTCAGAAATATATTAATAATTTGTGGTTTAATAATGGTTGAGGTGTTTCTTTCTTGTGATAGATTGATTGAGACATAATAAGTGGAAGGACACTTATGGATGATGACCAGGCCATATATCTCCATGATCTTATTTGTAAACTTGATGTTATTTGCAAACCATAACGTCTATGCACAAAGGATCATGCCAGATCACTCCAATTTGATGAACGATCCATCTAGAGCATGTAACGGTTTAATGATCGAGATCAGGTGGAGATCACAAACAGAAGTGGCGTTGGGATATGGATATGTGGAGTATTAGTTGAGATCCTTCACATATTACTCTTCCACGAAGAACAATCAACATTTGCAAGTGCAACCACTAGTTAGAGGAAGTGGCCAAAATTTGAACCAGATAGGTCCTAATTTAGGATATTAGGCCTTTGAAGTTTTGTGAATTTTAAGTCTCCATTCGCTATTTTTCTTCAATTATGATAACACAGCAGGAGGTGGCCTATAGGGAAACTCTGTTAAGTCTGTTCAGTGGTAAACTTGCTCTACTTTGCTCAGCGCATCCTTGGGTCATTGTCGACCTTGTTTCCAAACTATTGAAATATAAGAAATCTTGTCTTTTCAAAAATCTGGGCAGTGACTCACATGCTGGTCTGATGGGCCTGCATACATTACTCAATGTCCAATTCTAGAAGGGCAGCTGCAGCAACAGAACGCAACGATGCTCTGGCACGCCCACATCTCATGACTAAGAGTAACGGTTCATGGACCTATTGTGATCTATCCCAAGAATGGTGTTCCTTAGCCATTTGAACACCCTTACGAGGAACACATAATTGTCCGTGGTAGTCTCTTCACCCAAAAAATTTCCGTTGGTCCATCATGCGTTTTATGTTTTCATAGCCGCTTGCTTTTTATTATTCTCAGTAAGGCGTGGTATACAATTTGGATGAAGTTTCACAATGGTTGGAGAATGGACAGATTTACTTCAGAGAAGAAACATGGTTACAGGAGAGTATTTGTTGATGGATGCTTCAAAAGAAGAAAGAATGGTTGTGGAAAGTGGACTTGTCGAATCGTTTATGAATGATGTCTAGAGGTTGGCCGACAAGGAAAACCTTACAAATGTACCACAGAAAGTTGATAGAAATTTATTTTTCACCATTGGACTTAATATGGAAAGATGTAAATCTTCCTATCCTCAACAGAACCGGCAAGCCCCCAACGGAGGTTTTTTCGAAGCCTCAATAAACAAGCTAACATTTGTGAGGTCTACAGTCTCAATTTTGCAGGACTGTTACTTTGGCATTTGACAGATACTTTACAGAGGAGTTCCTTGATACTCCCCTGAGAATTTTTTTATTTTGTGAACAATGTCCCCAACTATCCATACAATACACAATCATTAAGTGACACCAGAGTGAGTGTTCTTGAATATGGGTCCAACGTGCAGTTGATCTTAGAAGGCACTGACATTGTTGGAACCGAGAATCATCCTATTCACCTGCATGGCTTCAACTTCTATGTGGTGGCTTCTGGTGTTGGGAACTATGATCCAGAAAATGCAAAGTTAAATCTCGTAGATCCTCCCACTAGGAACACAATAGGCTTTCCTGCGGGACGATGGGCAGTGAATCGATTTACAGCAGATAATAAGATTTGGATTTGACCTAGATATGCCTTTCCGCAAGCTCTTTACTTCTATTTCATTTGCTTTCAATTTTTAGATCTAGGATCATACTATAAGTCTCACTACCAGGATCTAACTTTAAATCTTACGGTTTACGTGTAGGATGATATTATAAATCTCAAGTTCAATTTTTTGGTTTACATGTAGGATCATATTATAATTCTCAAGTTTAATTTTTTGGTTTACATGTAGGATCATATTATAAATCTCATTACAAGAAATTAAACTTTAAATCTCTTCATTTGCATAATATCACATCACTTTAACTTCGATCACCCACTAACTGTCACTCAAACCAAATTTATATACAATTTTATCTTGATGTTTAATTCTATTAAACTCATAAACGTGTATGGCAATTTTTTTTGGTATCTTTTAATATTTGCATGTACGTATTAATAAAATAAAGCGCTTATGTCAAAGTGTTTCTTTCATTTACGTAACTCTGTATAATGTCAGTAAAGTTAAATAAAATTAAGTAAAGTAAAATTGTATTAGAGTTTACACTTTAATACAAAGGAAAAAATTACTAGGATTTTATTTATTTACTTAGTGTGATAATATTTTCTTGAAAAATATAGTATGAATATGGCCCCAAAAAAAAGAGATTGGGTTTTAAAGTAACATCAATTATAGTATTTAAAATATATATTTTATAATTAGAATATATTGAAAAATAAAACACAAATAGTTAAATAATTATTTAATATTTATCTCATAACTAGAACATATTGAAAACACAAATAGTCAAACAATTATTTCTCAAATCTTATAGTACATGAGGCTGCAGTGTCGATCACCCACAAAAAAAAAGTGGATTGTGATCCATCAAAAAATAACTAGAAGAATATATGAAATATTTTTGGAGTGCCATGAAAGATTGATGTTGATGAAAGAGATTTGAGCCCTCTATTGAATCATCAACCTGCCATATGCGTTGATCCTTATCAACACCTACTTTAGATAATCTGTCTGCTTCAACATTTTTCTCCCTGTATAAGTGACAACAAGTGACAATATCAAATGATGATTTTAACTAAACAATTTCTTCATAAATGGGCAATAGACTTAAACTGTTGCATCTCTTGACAACAATGAACCAATTGATAGCATTTAGGGAGTCTGCAAAAATTTATAGTGATCTGCATCCTAGTTCCAGAGCCGAGCACATCAAAATCTTTAAGGTGAGAAGTTCATCAAAATTGTTTGTTCCTCTTCCCACACTGATATTGGACTTCAAAAAATGGTGATTGTTTAGGAATAGGACTATACCACCTCCACAAATCCCTTGATTGTTGTAGGCTTTGTCAAAATAGGCCCATGGAATTTGTTGGTTAATTTCCTCTTCTTTTATTCTATTAACTATTGGGACTGGAAATTTTCAGGGAATCATGGAGAAAATGGCAGCAATTTCGGTAGCAATAAGAGAGGGCATGAAACCTTTTTCTTTGAAAATCAACTAGTTTATGGCTAGCCAATTTTTGCAATAGTGAAGGGGAGGGAGGTTTATGAACATCTTGTTTTGGACAATATCCCACCATTGTTTCCATGCTTCCTCAAGAGATTTACCACCTCAGGCTTAGTTGACTCTCAAGATTTCATTGATCCTTTCTAAAGTGCTCAAAGTGAAAGGACATTTGAGGAAGATGTGTTACATCAATTCTTCCCCATTTATGCATAATGTACACCATCTTGGTCCCTCTTTACCTCTTCTTTGTAAATTATTCCAGGTCGGTACGTTTTTCCGAAGAATGCACCAAAGAAAGGCCCTTGCTTTAGTGGGGCAAGCTAACTTCCATGTGTTTTTCCGTCAGTAGACTTGGTCATTTGAGATTGTCTCTTTAATTGGCTAAGATACCCATATTTAGAAGCACAAGAACCTGAAGGCACATAGATCCATTCTAGTTCATCATCTCTTCCTCTCATTCTGATATGTGATCTTTTAGCTCATTTACATATTCCTACTACATTTTAGCATACTCTTCATTCAACTAAATTTGATCTGCCCTTAGCCACCCTTGGCCCCATACAATAGTTTTGCAATCTTTCGTCGCTTGTCTAAGAAAAGTAATTCCTTGATTGTTTAAACTTTGACCCATTTCATCTCGTAACCTATAATTGTTTGAACCTCTAACCCATGGGTCCAAACCAATGTTGAGTTTTTCTCATTTCCTACCTTTGAGGCTAAACCAAAACCCATAATGTTAAAAGATGCTATAGTGGCCCTTCAAATGATAGAAGAAATGGGGATCCATTTGATGGGGCTTCTTATCCAAACTTTAGTTGTCGGGCGGAAAACATATTTCGTGTACATAACAAATGTCCCAATATTTTCAGTAGATATTAACCTCAAACGTAATTTTGCTGACAAAGATTTCACAAAGGATAGGACATGTTTTAGACCCCAACCACCCCAAACGTTCGCCACTACAATCTTTTCCCATGCCACCCATGGAGGTTTTTGTTTTAAATATTATTTATAAGTAAATTATTATCATAAAAGTAAAAAAAAAAAAAAAATTCAATTGTTAAAACTATTTTATATTGTTAATCTTTCTCAATTAGATTAATTAAATATATTATTTTCTTGTGGAAAATATATTTGAAATTGGTTTTTACTTAAAATTTAATTCTAAGTAGGACTTAGGTTATAATTCAATTTCAATATAAAATAAATAATATAAAATAAATTTCAAAGTACGGAGAAATAAAGTATAAAAATATATAAATTACTACTTATAATATTATTTAATAACCGCTCATACTATAAAAAAGAAACTATTATATTATTTAATATTTATATAAAATTAAGATATTTAGTATTATGTTAAATTATGATTTTTATATGAAATTACATTATTTTTATTTACATTATTTGGTTTTAGGAATTTGTTACTGGATTTAAGTATATATAATAATAATAAAAATAATTTTATTGAGTAATATAAAATATGTCAAAAAGTTAGGATGTATATCTTCTTTATAAAAAAAAACCTTTCCATAGGATTAAAATAAAAATAAAATTTATAATATTAAAAGTTAAGATACAATTTTTTTCCTAATATCTAAATAAATCAAACATTAAAATTATTAGTATTAACATATAGATAGTCGTAATTGCTTTAAAAACAATTTATTACATAAACGATAATAACCACAAGTCCATTTACACTATACATAATAACTAGAAGTCCATTTACATTAAAGAAATGCTTTGTAACATCACTAGTAAATGACAATCATAAGACAATTTTTAAAGAAAAAAATATATCCCACAAGATATGAAAGCGCAACCCAATTGTACAAATCTCTCTTAACATCACATATATGGAAATGACAACTTCACAAAAACAAGATCGACCTCATTGTCTTTGTGAAGATTTGAAAAATATAACAATATTATAACCTCAAATCAACTTTTAAAACATGACAAGAGAAGAACAATTGGTTCTACTAATAATAGAAATTACAACAAAAATAAAAATAATAAAACTACTTTCTTTATAAAAATAACACTACTTTCACCATTAAAAATGGTATGAAAAGGGAGTTACTGCTAGAGTGGAGAATGATGCTATCACGTTAACTCAAAAAGATCATATACTACAAAGATAGATTTATAATAGAAATATTTTGATATAATTGATGTCGTCTAAATTCAATTGTCATTTAAAAAAACAACAAAAATTACAATATATAATATCAATGCATACAACTCATTAAATTTTTAATAAATCAAACTCCTCACCTCGAATTGAAAATAGAGAGATAAATGGTATAGAAGGATCATAATACCTATGTTTTATTTTGATGTGAGGAAAAGTTGAGGATGAAATGCATGTGGCATTATCTTTTTGTGTGAAAACAATTTAATAAGATATGAATGTGTAATATTTTGAGTTTTTCTTGATATTTTAAAAATAGAAAAATGGATATTGGCATTATACATAGGCACATAGTTATTGAGATATTTTGTAAAATTATGTATAATACAATTTCATATTGTTTTTATATATAAAAATAACATACAACATTATATATAAATATTATTGAATTTGAAAATGTGAATATTGGCAATATGTATAAATGTGCTCTTGTAGAGTTGTAACATCAAAGGTGATATAGCCACAAGCTAATTTCCACAATAGACATAGTCTATATCATCAAATAAAAAACACTAAACTTAAATAGAGGAGTACTAGCAACATGAATAGACACATCCCTTAAATATAACTTATAACATCATTAGATGATACAAACACAAGCTAATTTCCACTATAGTGATAGTTTGTAACATCACACAAATAACATTGACCATAAATGTGTAATATTTTGAGTTTTTCTTGATATTTAAAAATAGAAAAATGGATATTGACATTATACATAGACACACAATTATTGAGATAACTTGTAATATTAATATAATACAATTACATACTATTTTCATATATAAAATTAACATACAACATTATATATAAATATTATTGAATTTGAAAACACGAATATTGACAATATGTATAAGTATGTCATTGTAGAACTGTAACATCATAGGTCATATAGCCATAAGATAATTTCCACTATAGAGATAGTCTATATCATGAAATAAATAACACTAAACCTAAAAAGAGGAATATTGGCATCATGAATAGACACATCCCTTAAATATAACTTATAACATCATTAGATGATACAAACACAAGCTAATTTAACATCACACGAATAATTTTGACCATAATCAATGACAATAAGAGTATAGGCCCCAAAGATATATGCTTCCCATCGAACTCTCATTTTAGAAATAACATGTAACGTCACATACATAACAACCCCAAGCCAACATGGAAAAGATGACAAATAACCTTATAGAAAGATATAAATGAATAAAAAGAAAGTATTAGAATTTGAAAAGAGAATATTGATATGATACATAATTTTTAAAATAAGAGGATTGGGTCAAATGAATATGTAGTTATATAATCACGACATACCCAAACAACTTCAATGTGACTTTTCTCTCATATAAATGACAGACAATGATAATAAT